>JBCFYV010000024.1:4401705-4508355 GCA_039000515.1 Timema cristinae
CCACTTGCTCCAGCTGTGATGCAATTTTTTGGTCTCATTTTGGCAAATTTTGAAAATCCAATTTGTACTTACAGATAAGTAGATTTGAAAAGACTGAAAGTTTCTCTGCAAATTTTCTAAAATTAATCTCTTTTGAACATGCAGGGGCTTGCCATCAATCTTTTTCCCCAGACATTTGTCTGCTGGTATCATCACTACAATAAAACTCTTTAACTAGAGCAGTACTTTCTTGTGTCTTACTGACTTAGCATCTGGGGTAGCAAGTATTCCTTTTTCTTCTGTCAACCTCTGTCTTTCTTGCTATGTAATTACCAACACCGAATTCATGTTCAATTCTTGCACAAGACCAACTTTTGGGTAACAATGTTAAAATTTAAAAAAAAAACTTTTATTAGCTATTTTGAATTAGTCTTTAAATGGATCAATAATTTCTTTTTTGGTGTCATCACAGTCACATTTTTTTGGCTTGGAATATTTTCCCCTTGGAAAAATGTTTCACTTAGTTTGCGTTTTATTCCGTCAACCTTTTCATGGCGATAATTTTTTGAACTGTTGCATTTTTTTTTTTACCACTGGTGACTCAATAGTGAAGTTAGAGAAGCATTCAGAGTTGGAAACCTTCATCAACATCCATAAATTCAGGATCTTCAGACCTACTAATACCAGGTTTTACAATTCCGTTTCATTATTTTTTGATTGTTCTATCTTTTCATTAGTCAACAGCTCTGGCTGCCTTTCTTTTGATGATTGGACTTTACAACCAGAACCAATTTTCATGTATTTTTTTATATTGTAGTTTAAGTCTATCATCCAACATTTCTAAGATCTTTTTTCTTGACCCAGTGTGATTTTTTCTTAAATAAGTTGCAACAAAAGTTGCCCAATTTTTTTCCATCTTAAATAAACAGCAAAAAACCGCATTAATAGGACTGATAATGCAATAAACACTTATTAAAATAGAACCCCAAAAAAAGATTATTGTAGCTTATTATTGTGAAACCGAGCAAATAAAGTACATGGATGTTGTATGTCTGGCAGTCGCAGTAAAACAATGGCAGTGTTCAGGTTGCTGCTTGTGTGTGTGACTCACTCTCCCCAGGGCGTGTCTTATCATGAATCACCGTCTTCATTTGAAATAAATTTTGAGATTCATTGTTGAGGAGCAGTAATTTATTTTACAGTAGCCTATGTAAATCATTAATAATTTTGTTCTAAGCTAAACCTAAGATTAAGGTTTTTCAAAGTTTAATTTTTTTTAATTGGCCCTACTAAAAAACCATAAAAATTATTTTTTTGTTTTTTTGAAACTTTTTAGTGTCAACTTAAGAGAGCAATAACTTAAATGAGTAGAAACTATTTTCCCATTTAATTTGTTTATGGTACTGTAGGTGTTCATAAATACTACTCCATTCTGGGTGAATTTGCTGTGGTACTGCTATATTTAACTATTTATTACAACGTGATCCCATCATCATCCAATCTTCAAATTTGGTACATGTTCTCCCAAAAGGTGTATAAATAAAATATATTTTTGAGAAAAAAATTTAAAATTTCGATTTTGAGATTTAACAAACACTTTTTTATTTTTTTAGGAAAAAAAAATGTTAAATATGGTCAAGTTGCATATCAAATTAAAGCTTGTAAACTCCTGAAGAAAATGGTACACATTCCACCTCTTTAAGTCTGATAGTTTTTGAGATAGAGCCATTTGAACATTTTAAAATGTGACCAAAATCAAGTGAATTCAAAAACTTTGAAAGCCATTAACTCAAAAACAGAATGTAAAAAAAAATTGAAATTTCATATTTTTCATCCTTTTAATAAATAGAACCAATATTCCAAAAATGATTTGTTCTGAGATGTTGATTTGCGGAACCCACGAGGAACAGGAGACGTATTAAAATATCTTCCATTTTGTCATGCGTTTTAAATGTATTTGGATGTTTTAATACGTCTCCAGCATTGTTTGAAGGTCATCTATGGATATTTAGTATCAAAAGTGTCACTAATTCACACATGAATTTGTTATTTCGTTAGCAACATTCGATCTTTACAGCTGTCATGAGTCAGGTTATAGCGACCCTGTTTGAGATTAGTTCTTGTTCTTATCTGTGAATGTATTGTTTTGTTTGTGTTTTATATTTATTATACAAGCAGTGTTTGTTTTAGTATCATTACTTATTTTTCTTTCATAAATATCAAATTTTGGCCTACTTTGTTTCTACGTGCAATTTCTGAACTGTTCTAAACTTTTTTCATGTAATCTGTGGCGTATTCATTCCTTTTTATTTATAATGTTTTTTTATCTTATTTAGACATTGTATAAGAAAAACTGGTATTTCCTATATTTGTATTACATTTTATTTATTTTTATGCATTTATTCTGTTGTGTTCAGGAAAGGAAAAAAGAAACTGGAGAATCTGGTGGGTGGGGCACACCATATCAGTACAATATGTGCTAAGTTGGTTTGTGTTTTGCGTCCTGTATTCAACTATTTCAATTTTTTTTTTTAATATTGGTAAATAAAATGTTGTGTTTGCCAATTTGAATTTTTAGTAAGGTTTGATATTTACTCTAGCCTTTATTGACATACTTTATTAATTACACTGTATTTATTAAAAAAAAATATGATGGTTCAATTTTTTTTATTAAAAAATATATATAAAAAATGTTTTATTGAAAATATTTTTTGTTATAAACTTATATCATTTATCTATATTTCAAATTAAAGAGCACAATTAGATTTTTAAAAGGGTATAAGTGTTGTTTTTATTATATCATATTTACTTTATTAGAAAAACACAAATTATGCTAAAAAAAAGGCCCCAGCATTTCTGGTATAAACCATGAATTTGTTGTCAGCAGTGAAAGTGTTAATGAAATGTATTTAATCTTGGGTGACCTGGTGGTCTAGGGTAAGTTGTCAGATTCTGTGCTGGCGGCCGGGGTTCAATCCTCGGTCCCGGCAAAGATTTATCTGATTACCAAATCCTTCCTTCACCTCTGACAAGACATCTTGTGAATGTGGGGAATGCCAGGCCTCCACCGTGGTTCGGATTCCACGTTAAACTGTAGGTCCTTCATTTCATCTCACATCACCCTACCATTACACATTAGGTAAGTGCGTATAACCCGAACGGGTAGTAAGACGCGGTGCTAATAATAATAATAATAATAATAATAATAATAATAATAATAATAATAATAATTCAAAAAGAATAGTTCTTTTATCACAAATTAATGTGAAGTTATCATCCCTCAACAAAAGATGATAAGTTTTATAATAATAAATCGTTGTTTGGATTATATCATGATGGTTGAAGATAAGAAAAACTAAAAGATCTTAGCAAAAATTGTTGATGATGTCGATAATACCTTGGTAAGTTCACAAAAAAAATACACTTATGACTTTCCAAAGATGTCCTCTTCCAATATTAATGTTTCTTGCCATAGTCTTGAGGATGTAACCAGTATTTATATGAACTTTCACTCATTTAAACCAAATTTTGTAGGAGTCCCTGATTGCATTGTGAGATTATCTTCCCCAATTAAAACACTCATATACACAATACTCACTAACTTTCCCTATTAATTTAGATTTATAAATGCCTAAAAGTTCTTTAAGATATCTTAAACCTAACAAATCATACCATCAAATGAGAGAAATCATGTCAACAGAACTGACCCAACTCAATGACTATTAGATTAGTCAAGGTTTAATTCATATTGAAACAGTTCTATGAATGCAGTGGAAATCACATCCTTATCTCATATAAAGTTTCACGATACAACGCTCAGACCACTTGGTAAAAGAATTACGTTAATCTCAATATTAAACACCAAATATTTAAAACCCATGATCATCATCTATTATTATTAATTTTTTATATATATTACATCACATTTTTAAAAATTTTTAAAAGCATCTTTAAGTAAATAAAAAGATTAAATAGTTTCCTTGTCAGGTGAACGATTCAAGCTTCTCTTGGTGGCATTTTGGTGAAACAATCCATCTTCCGTGGCAGATTTTAATTATTTTGTTATGATCTGATTGTCTGGAGTGCCAGTATTGGAGAGTCGCCAGGGGTATCTGATTGTCTGGACTACCAGTATTGGAGAGTCGCCAGGGGTATCTGATTGTCTGGACTGCCAGTATTGGAGAGTCGCCAGGGGTATCTGATTGTCTGGAGTACCAGTTTGGAGAGTCGCCAGGGGTATCTGATTGTCTGGAGTGCCAGTATTGGAGAGTCGCAGGGGTATCTGATTGTCTGGACTACCAGTATTGGAGAGTCGCCAGGGGTATCTGATTGTCTGGACTGCCAGTATTGGAGAGTCGCCAGGGGTATCTGATTGTCTGGAGTACCAGTATTGGAGAGTCGCCAGGGGTATCTGATTGTCTGGAGTACCAGTATTGGAGAGTCGCCAGGGTATTGATTGTCTGGAGTGCCAGTATTGGAGAGTCGCCAGGGGTATCTGATTGTCTGGAGTACCAGTATTGGATAGTCCCAGGGGTATCTGATTGTCTGGACTACCAGTATTGGAGAGTCGCCAGGGTATCTGATTGTCTGGAGTACCAGTATTGGAGAGTCGCCAGGGGTATTGATTGTCTGGACGTACCAGTATTGGAGAGTCGCCAGGGGTATCTGATTGTCTGGATGCCAGTATTGGAGAGTCGCCAGGGGTATCTGATTGTCTGGACTACCAGTATTGGAGAGTCGCCAGGGGTATCTGATTGTCTGGACTGCCAGTATTGGAGAGTCGCCAGGGGTATCTGATTGTCTGGAGTACCAGTATTGGAGAGTCGCCAGGGTATCTGATTGTCTGGAGTGCCAGTATTGGAGAGTCGCCAGGGGTATCTGATTGTCTGGACTACCAGTATTGGAGAGTCGCCAGGGGTATCTGATTGTCTGGACTGCCAGTATTGGAGAGTCGCCAGGGGTATCTGATTGTCTGGAGTACCAGTATTGGAGAGTCGCCAGGGGTATCTGATTGTCTGGAGTACCAGTATTGGAGAGTCGCCAGGGGTATCGATTTTCTGGAGTGCCAGTATTGGAGAGTCGCCAGGGGTAACTGATGTCTGGAGTACCAGTATTGGAAGTCGCCAGGGGTATCTGATTGTCTGGACTACCAGTATTGGAGAGTCGCCAGGGGTATCTGATTGTCTGGAGACCATTTTAATTGGGAGAGTCGCCAGTTGGGTATCTGATTGTCTGGACTGCCAGTATTGGAAGTCGCCAGTGGTATCTGATTGTCTGGACTGCCAGTATTGGAGATCGCCAGGTATCTGATTGTCTGGACTGCCGTATTGGAGAGTCGCCAGGGGTACTGATTGTCTGGAGTACCATATTGGTAGTCGCCGGGTATCTGATTGTCTGGACTACAGTATGGAGATCCCAGGGTATCTGATTGTCTGGACACCAGTATTGGAGAGTCGCCAGGGGATCTGATTGTCTGACTGCCAGTATTGAGAGTCCCAGGGGTATCTGATTGTCTGGACTGCCAGTATTGGAGAGTCCCAGGGGTATCTGATTGTCTGGACTGCCAGTATTGGAGAATCGCCAGGGGTTTTAAGACCCCTGTTTGACAATATCATTCAATGCTTTTAAAATAAAGCTATCATGAATTATCATTTGTTGCAGCACAGTAAGTAATTCATGCAGTTGTTAATGTATTCTAAAATTGTAAATTATTTTGAAATCCATAGCACACAGCCCTTTTTTTTTCAAAAAGTTTATGCTATGCTTGTAGTTAAATTTAAAAAATGAAAAGTTTGATACTGGGTTTGGAAGCCATTATAATTTTTGGCTTAGTAATTTTTAATTTACATATTATAAATTAAAATTAAATTAAAAACATAGTTTAATATTAATATAATTTATTTTAAAAAAGTTTGAATTTTGTTTTAAAAAACCCATAAACAAGTTTTTAATTTGACACTAAAAAAAAACCAAATTATTAAAACCTATTGAATAAGGCCCCCTTTAAAAATTTCAGGAAAAATTAAATATTTCGGGAATTCCAGGTCTTTTTCCTTTTGGGGGAAAAGGTTTGTCTTTTAAAAAATTTTCCATTTTTTTTAAGGAAAACGGAAATAACCCTGAAAAGAATATTTTAAGAATTAAAAACCCAATCAGAGCTAAACTAAAGCGGGAAACCCCCTTTTTTTAACACGGCACACGGGGTTTTCCCAAAAGGGTTAAAAAAAAAATTTTACTATAACTTGTAGGATTTTAAAAAAGGAAAAAAAAATAAAAAAAAATTTTGAATACATGGGGTTCCACAGTTTTTCTAAATTTAAAAGGTGATTTCACATTGAAAAAAAAGGGGTTTTCAAATCTATCCTAAAAACCAAAATTTCCCCAAAAACCCCTTAAAACCAGAAAACCCCCCAAAAAGTTTCCCCAAACGGCTTCCGAACATGGGGGATGATAAAAAAAAAAAAACCAAAAGAAAAATTTATAAAAAAAAATGTAATAAAATAAGAAAAGGGGAAAAAATAAGGAACTAGGTATTTTTTGCTAAAGGGAAGGTTAAGTTTATGTTAGCCCTTTTAAAGGGGAGGGGAGTCAACTTTGCTTAAAATGGGGGAAGGGGGAGTAGAATAAAAAAATGCTTACATAATACTTGAATCCCCCAAGGAAGTGAAATTTAAATTGTTCTTAAAAATACAATGAATTTGTAAAAAAAAAAATTTTTAATATTATAACAAATTTTTAGGGGGAAAATTTTAAAATTGTAACGTTATTAAAAAATTTTTAATATTAAAATAAAAATTTTTAAGGGGAATGAAAAATTTTTGAAAAGTTTTAAAAAAAATTTAAGTTAAAAATACAAATTTTTAGAGGGAGATGATTTGGGGAAAGTTATCATAAAATTTTTTTTTGGTGAGGGGGGAGACAAGGGTAACCTTCCGAAAAGGGACAATTATAATACAGGGAAATAACAAGTTTCATTTCCTAAAAAAACAACCAACCAGTATCCGAGCTAATGGTTGGGATTTTTTAAACAAAAAGGGTGTGGTTTACCCCAACCATGGGGGTCATTTTTTGGTCTGCTGTCGATTTGATACATTTTTTTTGGAGAATGCCCTTTTAATTGTTTGGATAAATTTTTTGTAATGTGCATTCTTGTTTCCTCTGAGTGTTTTAATGGTTCCCCCCTGGTGCCAACAACTTGCCAATGAAACCCCTTTTTTTTCCCCCCGTCTTTTCCCCAAAAATTTCCACTAAAAAAATTTTCAAAAATTTTCCCTTAACTCACCCCCCCCCCCCCCCCCCCCATCTCCCCCTTTTTTTTAAATATTTTTTAATTTAAAATTTTTTTTAAAATTTAAAAAAAAAAATATCAATAAGTAATAGCCTGTCCTATTAATTTAAAATTAATTCCAAAAATTGGGGAAAAATCATAAATAAAATCATAAAAAGAATATCTAAAAAATTTAACCAAACTTAAAAGTTTTTAATTTTTTAATTTTTTTTTTAATTTCAACCCCCCCCAAAGGCTCCTCTGCTAAGGGGTTTGATAATATAAAAAATCATCGACTTCGGTAGCTGAAATAATAAATTCAGATAAAATTTACAAAAGTTTGTGATTAGTTGTGATTTATTATTAAAATAAAAATCAGGCTGGCCAAAAAAATTTCTCAGAAAAAAATTCCCTGACATTTCTGATCCAAAACCACATTTTTCAAAATAAAAAACCTAAATTTAGTTTTAAATAGAATTGTTAAAAATATTAAAAACAAATTTTGTCACAAATAATTATTTTTTTAAAAAAATGTACTATAAATATAGTGAACTTAAAAAAAAATAAATGGTACAGAACCTGCATGGACAAAACTCACTCCCTCAAATACACAAAATGGTTGTTTGGGGTTGGGATTAACTCATAATTTGCTGAAATTTAGTAATTCTTGAAAGGTTCTTAGTTTATTGTTTTAAATTGTCGCTTTCATCTTTCAAAAACTCAATCCTGCAGACGGTTCAGTAACACTAAACAAATTCCGTGTATTTCATGGCTATTTCTTCAGTTTAGGGGCCTACTGTTTTATTTCTAAAGAGTCTGTATCATGTTTGCTGAAGATTGTGCTAGTTGTTGAACTACTTTGCGACAGTCGTTTGTCGCCCTTTTTTTTACGGTCATTACAAGTGGGGGCCTAGCCCAAAACGGAAAATGAATCGGCCCCGCTCGCAAGCATTCATCCACTTTAATTTGGGGTTTCATTGTTTTTAAGAAACCGGGTGAAAATGAATTCTTTTGTCCTTTTGGTGTCTTTTCGTGATTTTTTCAACTGGCAATCGCACAACAAGCATTGCAAAAGGACTCAAAATTTGATGAAACTAACACTGTTTTTAAAAATAATGACTGACAAGAGCTTTTTCAGCCCAAGTTACTTGGTGTCCACTTGACGTTAGGGGGAGGGGCTTGCCCCTGCGCAACGGTCGTGGCCCTACTGTCCAGTCTAGTAACCGTGGCATAGAGGCAGGCAATTGTCACGGATGCCCTGGTTAATGGGTTGAAAGGGCATCAAGTTCTCGAGGCAATTTACTAAGAACCTTTCCCAAGTTAACCGGCCAAATCACACTTGACTTGAACCCAGCTTTGATATTTGGGTCTTTGAAAGCCCCTTTTTGCCACAGTTCTTTCATCAACGATGGAAAGTCTTCTTTGGTAATATTTTTAAGGAAGTTCTTGCGCCCATGATCTCTCTTGATCTGTAACCACATTTTTTTTGACGGAGCAAATACTCCAACATCTAGTGGTTGTATTTTATCAGATGAGTAGGCTGGGAGAGACAAAATGTATGTTATTTTCAATAGCCAGCTCACTTACCTTGTACAATGTGTGGCTCCTGTGTCCATCATAGATGATTAGGATAAGTTTTGGCCAGTCCTTTGTCCACTTAAAATAGAAGAAAAATGTGTTTTTTATGTTGCCACCCATTCTCTGATGATAGATAATATATTATAAGTGGAGGAAACAAATGGCCAAGGTTTCCTTTCCAGAACCACTGTGTACTTTGTGACACACACTTTGTGTTTGATAAAACAATACAACTAATAGAACTGGAATATCCTGTTTCATCGAGGTTTATCACTTGAGCCCGGATCTTTGATGCCAAGTTCTTGTAATTTATTAGCAAGTTTAACCAAAGAACTTGGTAAAAATATTCTACAGATGCCTTTTAGATTGTGCTTTACGTTTTAACGAGCTCTGGGTATAGTTTTAAAAATCCATCCATTCATTCCCTACCAGGGGCTTTGTTACTTTTTGAAAATGGATTTGGTATGTTTATAGTTTCAAAATACTCTTGAACAATATTTGTAATTTCTACCCTAGTCATTGGCTGCTGTAAACTCACACAGATAATTGAGATTAGTGGCTAAATCTTGTTGTTGTTTGCGTCCAGCTCATTGAACATCAGGTTTATTTTCCGTTGACTTTCCGGTTTCTTAAAGTACTTTCTGCTAATATCAAAAACTTTCGAAACACTATAAATTGATTTGCCTTTTTGTATACGTTCCGTTGTACATTTCAGTTTATTTAGATCATAATATTTAGGTTGTGTTTTCTTTTATAGTTTCTAGGCATTTTCAAAAATGTCCACTCAACAATAAAATCCAATCTCTATGTTCACTATAGTTTACTAATCACAATGTTTAAAACTTTTTTCAGACCATTACACATAATAAAAAGCACGAAAAGTTAGTGAATAACCTCAAAAATAGGAAATACTTAAAAAAATAAACAAACAGTGCTGCTGCTTGTATAGACACCACCCAAATTCCCTCATGGGGGTAATTGAGAGGTAGATTTCCCCCTCTCCAAAAACCCCTTTTAAGCACATAGATTTAAATAAGAAAAATTATGCATATTCTGTGGTATATAAAAATATTCTAAATTTGGTTTTGGTTCCTCAATATATGTGGGAATTTAATATATATATATATATATATTTTTTTTTTGAATTTTTTGGAAATGTGCCACAACCACTTAAATTCAATTCCTGGTTTTTAACAAGTATCAAGTTGTATTGTGAATAGATTATTTAATACAGCCAGAACGTCAGTTTATTCAATTTTACAGATTTTCAATTAGGCCTATAAGCCAAATATTTCTCAAGTAGCAACATAGAGTTTAGTTTTCTGCACAGATCTCGAATACTGTCAAAGCTGTCCTGGAATTTTGGCAAAACTTTTTAAATAAAGAGAAGAAGTTTTGAGAAAACTACAGGATACCCCTGACAGATATTCAAGATCTGTGCAGAAAACTAAACTCTATGTTGCTAAATGGAAAAATTTTTGATTTATTTTTGTCAAAAAATTTCATTTCGGTAAAAACTGTAAAAAATACTTGCACTCCCTTTAGACACACCTTGAGTTGTGTGTAGGCCTTATACGTGACACAATACATAAGTTTCTATTAATTTGACATAGAAAAAATAAAATAATCCCACCCTCAGTTCATAGTCAGACACCTTATCTCAGTCGGTAGTGTATCTGTCTATTGAGCTAATGGTCCCGGGTTTGATTCCTGGCATGGCCGATAAATGTATCATTGGTTAAATATATGGGTTTAACTTTTCACAGTGATGAATTACCGACTGAGGAATGGATGTTGTGTCTACTCTAGTCTTATGTTAGATTATGAAGCTACGAGAGACCTAGCAGGCGGGCATGGAAAATATATGACTTGGATAAAAAACTGGCCAGACCATAGGCTGGAAAACAGTAATGGTTTGTAAAGTAAAACCCTTGGATCATACTATCCCCATTCGGTCATTCAATTTTATCGAATTTTCATTGATATTTGTTCTTGGGAATTGTTAAAAAAATGGGGACTATTTTATTTTTTTGAGTTTTCAAAAAAAAAAAAACTGTATCAATTATAATTCTTTCACAATATTTGTTTTGTTTATACGGATATTTGCTTATGTTTTTTGTAGGCCTACGTGTGAAGTACTAGAAAACATTAAATTTAAAAAATAATTTGACATAGAAAAAATCCCATCCTTGGCTTATACTATTCTCGAAAACAAATTGAAGCATCCCGGCTTTTCCGAGTACCTACTATTCTTGAAAAAAAAAAAATCTTATGCCTTTAATGAGTAGTTCCATTCCCAAGAAAATATGTTTCTGACACTCAAGGGGAAGTTCTCCATTTGGTTTGGTAACTGTACTGTTAGATGTGACAACGAAACCCTGTTTATGAAACAGTTAAAATGTAATATTCACATATAGTAGTCAGTTTAATATTACTTACCTTTGCACTCTCTTTAGATTGTGAAATAATTGAATGAAGGATTGAACTTTCGATGGATTTAACATATGGATCAGACATCAAGACTTCCTTCACAGAATTCATGATTATTTTCTCCAACTTTATTTAGGTTTAGATCTAACATTAGTAATAAGAGACCCAAACTTTCTTGCTTCCTTGAAGATTTTTTTAAAATACATGGTTAAGTATAAATAAGTTTAAAACTACACTATATTAACTAAACATTTACTCATACATAATAATAATATAACAACATTAGCCTGCAGAAGTCCGCCACAACCACAATAAACTAACCGTTTTTTTCCACATGTTGGCCAACATATGAAAAGTAAAAGACACTACAAACAAATATTAGTTCCAAACATTCTAATAGGTAGAGCTAAAATCGAAAATTAGTTCCAAAGCATCTCATAGAGAGCGATAATTACAATAATTTAGTTCTATATAAGAAAATAGAGCGCAGCATAGTGATAACAGGTGGGTAAATGTTAAATAGCACAATGTTGACTCAAATTTAAGGTGAAACCAAATCTGTATTTGAAATTGTCACACCAGCACACATGGTGGCGAATACACTTATAAGTGCCTACAACTAATATACATAGGTGTGGTACCCAGATCTGCCGGAATTTTGGAGTAAATTACCTTTAAATGGGAACGTACGAAGCGAAATGGAAAATCTAATTTAAGGTGCCACAACTTCTATATTTGAAATTGTCACACTAGCACACATGGTGGCGAATACACATATAGGTGCCTACCACTAATCTACATAGGTGTGGTAGCCGGATCTGCCGGAAGTTTGGAGTAAATTATCTTAAAATAGGAACGTACGTATTAAATAGCACAATGGAGTCACTACTTTAAGGTGCCACAACTTCTATATTAGAAATTGTCACACTAGCACACATGGTGGCGAATACACTCATAGGTGCCTACAATTAATCTACATAGGTGTGGTACCCGGATCTGCCGGAAGTTTGGAGTAAATTACCTTTAAATAGGAACGTACGTATTAAATAGCACAATGGAGAATCTACTTTAAGGTGCCACAACTTCTATATTTGAAATTGTCACACGAGCACAAATAGTGGCGAAATACACTCATAGGTGCCCACAATTAATCTACATAGGTATGGTACCCAGATCTGCCGGAATTTTGGAGTAAATTACCTTTAAATAGGAACGTACGAAGCGAAATGGAAACTCTAATTTAAGGTGCCACAACTTCTATATTTGAAATTGTCACACGAGTACACATGGTAGTGAATACCCTTATAGGTGCCTACAACTAATCTACATAGGTGTGGTACCCGGATCTGCCGGAATTTTGGAGTAAATTACCTTAAATAGGAACGTACGTATTAAATAGAACAATGGAGTTTCTAATTTAAGGTGCCACAACTTCTATATTTTAAATTGTCACACGAGCACAAATGGTGGCGAATACACTCATAGGTGCCTACAATTAATCTACATAGGTGTGGTACCCGGATCTGCCGGAATTTTGGAGTAAATTACCTTTAAATAGGAACGTACGTATTAAATAGCACAAAGGAGTCTCAAATTTAAGGTGCCACAATTTCTAAATTTGAAATTGTCACACGAGCACACATCGTGGCGAATACACTTATAGGTGCCTACAACTAATCTACATAGGTGTGGTACCCAGATCTGCCGGAATTTTGGAGTAAATTAGCTTTAAATCGGAACGTACGTATTAAATGCACAATGGATTCTTTAATTTAAGGTGCCACAACTTCTATATTTGAAATTGTCACACTAGCACACATGGTGGCGAATACATTTATAGGTGCCTACCACTAATCTACATAGGTGTGGTACCCAGATCTGCCGGAATTTTGGAGTAAATTAGCTTTAAATCGGAACGTACGTATTAAATAGCACAATGGAGTCTCTACTTTAAGGTGCCACAACTTCTATATTTGAAATTGTCACACGAGCACACAAGGTGGCTAATACACTCATAGGTGCCTACAATTAATCTACATAGGTGTGGTACCCGGATCTGCCGGAATATTGGAGTAAATTACCTTTAAATAGGAACGTACGTATTAAATACCACAATGGAGTCTCTACTTTAAGGTGCCACAACTTTAATATTTGAAATTGTTACAGGAGCACACATGGTGGTGAATAAACTTATAGGTGCCTAACACTAATCTACATAGGTGTGGTACCCAGATCTGCCGGAATTTTGGAGTAAATTAGCTTTAAATCGGAACATACGTATTAAATACCACAATGGAGTCTCTACTTTAAGGTGCCACAACTACTATATTTGAAATTGTCACACGAGCACACATAGTGGCGAATACACTCATAGGTGCCTACAATTAATCTACATAGGTGTGGTAACCGGATCTGCCGGAATATTGGAGTAAATTACCTTTAAATAGGAACGTACGTATTAAATAGCACAATGGAGTCTCTACTTTAAGGTGCCACAACTTTAATATTTGAAATTGTCACAGGAGCACACATGGTGGTGAATAAACTTATAGGTGCCTAACACTAATCTACATAGGTGTGGTACCCAGATCTGCCGGAATTTTGGAGTAAATTACCTTTAAATAGGAACGTACGTATTAAATAGCACAATGGAGTCTCTACTTTAAGGTGCCACAACTTTAATATTTGAAATTGTCACAGGAGCACACATGGTTGTGAATAAACTTATAGGTGCCTACAACTAATATACATAGGTGTGGTACCCAGATCTGCCGGAATTTTGTAGTAAATTACCTTTAAATAGGAACGTACGTATTAAATAGCACAATGGAGTCTCTACTTTAAGGTGCCACAACTTTAATATTTGAAATTGTCACAGGAGCACACATGGTGGTGAATAAACTTATAGGTGCCTAACACTAATCTACATAGGTGTGGTACCCAGATCTGCCGGAATTTTGGAGTAAATTACCTTTAAATAGGAACGTACGTATTAAATAGCACAATGGAGTCTCTACTTTAAGGTGCCACAACTTCTATATTTGAAATTGTCACACGAGCACACATGGTGGCTAATACACTCATAGGTGCCTACAATTAATCTACATAGGTGTGGTGCCCGGATCTGCCGGAATATTGGAGTAAATTAGCTTTAAATCGGAACGTACGTATTAGATAGCACAATGGAGTCTCTACTTTAAGGTGCCACAACTTTAATATTTGAAATTGTCACAGGAGCACACATGGTGGTGAATAAACTTAGAGGTGCCTACAATTAATCTACATAGGTGTGGTGCCCGGATCTGCCGGAATATTGGAGTAAATTAGCTTTAAATAGGAACGTACGTATTAAATAGCACAATGGAGTCTCTACTTTAAGGTGCCACAACTTCTATAATTGAAATTGTCACACGAGCACACATGGTGGCGAATACACTCATAGGTGCCTACAATTAATCTACATAGGTGTGGTAACCGGATCTGCCGGAATATTGGAGTAAATTAGCTTTAATTCGAACGTACGTATTAAATAGCACAATGGAGTCTCTACTTTAAGGTGCCACAACTTTAATATTTGAAATTGTCAAAGGAGCACACATGGTGGTGAATAAACTTATAGGTGCCTAACACTAATCTACATAGGTGTGGTACCCAGATCTGCCGAAATTTTGGAGTAAATTACCTTTAAATAGGAACGTACGTATTAAATAGCACAATGGAGTTTCTACTTTAAGGTGCCACAACTTCTTATTTGAAATTGTCACACGAGCACACATGGTGGCGATTACACTCATAGGTGCCTACAATTAATCTACATAGGTGTGGTACCCGGATCTGCCGGAATATTGGAGTAAATTACCTTTAAATAGGAACGTACGTATTAAATAGCACAATGGAGTCTCTACTTTAAGGTGCCACAACTTCTATATTTGAAATTGTCACACGAGCACACATGGTGGCTAATACACTCATAGGTGCCTACAATTAATCTACATAGGTGTGGTGCCCGGATCTGCCGGAATTTTGGAGTAAATTACCTTTAAATAGGAACGTACGTATTAAATAGCACAATGGAGTCTCTACTTTAAGGTGCCACAACTTTAATATTTGAAATTGTCACAGGAGCACACATGGTTGTGAATAAACTTATAGGTGCCTACAACTAATATACATAGGTGTGGTACCCAGATCTGCCGGAATTTTGTAGTAAATTACCTTTAAATAGGAACGTACGTATTAAATAGCACAATGGAGTCTCTACTTTAAGGTGCCACAACTTCTATATTTGAAATTGTCACACGAGCACACATGGTGGCGAATACACTCATAGGTGCCTACAATTAATCTACATAGGTGTGGTAACCGGATCTGCCGGAATATTGGAGTAAATTAGCTTTAATTCGGAACGTAGTATTAAATAGCACAATGGAGTCTCTACTTTAAGGTGCCACAACTTTAATATTTGAAATTGTCAAAGGAGCACACATGGTGGTGAATAAACTTATAGGTGCCTAACACTAATCTACATAGGTGTGGTACCCAGATCTGCCGAAATTTTGGAGTAAATTACCTTTAAATAGGAACGTACGTATTAAATAGCACAATGGAGTTTCTACTTTAAGGTGCCACAACTTCTATATTTGAAATTGTCACACGAGCACACATGGTGGCGATTACACTCATAGGTGCCTACAATTAATCTACATAGGTGTGGTACCCGGATCTGCCGGAATATTGGAGTAAATTACCTTTAAATAGGAACGTACGTATTAAATAGCACAATGGAGTCTCTACTTTAAGGTGCCACAACTTCTATATTTGAAATTGTCACACGAGCACACATGGTGGCTAATACACTCATAGGTGCCTACATTAATCTACATAGGTGTGGTGCCCGGATCTGCCGGAATATTGGAGTAAATTAGCTTTAAATCGGAACGTACGTATTAGATAGCACAATGGAGTCTCTACTTTAAGGTGCCACAACTTTAATATTTGAAATTGTCACAGGAGCACACATGGTGGTGAATAAACTTATAGGTGCCTACAACTAATCTACATAGGTGTGGTACCCAGATCTGCCGGAATTTTCGAGTAAATTAGCTTTAAATCGGAACATACGTATTAAATACCACAATGGAGTCTCTACTTTAAGGTGCCACAACTACTATATTTGAAATTGTCACACGAGCACCCATGGTGGCTAATACACTCATAGGTGCCTACAATTAATCTACATAGGTGTGGTGCCCGGATCTGCCGGAATATTGGAGTAAATTACCTTTAAATAGGAACGTACGTATTAAATAGCACAATGGAGTCTCTACTTTAAGGTGCCACAACTTTAATATTTGAAATTGTCACAGGAGCACACATGGTGGTGAATAAACTTATAGGTGCCTAACACTAATCTACATAGGTGTGGTACCCAGATCTGCCGGAATTTTGGAGTAAATTACCTTTAAATAGGAACGTACGTATTAAATAGCACAATGGAGTCTCTACTTTAAGGTGCCACAACTTCTATATTTGAAATTGTCACACGAGCACACATGGTGGCGAATACACTCATAGGTGCCTACAATTAATCTACATAGGTGTGGTAACCGGATCTGCCGGAATATTGGAGTAAATTACCTTTAAATAGGAACGTACGTATTAAATAGCACAATGGAGTCTCTAATTTAAGGTGCCACAACTTTAATATTTGAAATTGTCACAGGAGCACACATGGTGGTGAATAAAACTTATAGGTGCCTACAACTAATCTACATAGGTGTGGTACCCAGATCTGCCGGAATTTTCGAGTAAATTAGCTTTAAATTGGAACATACGTATTAAATACCACAATGGAGTCTCTACTTTAAGGTGCCACAACTTCTATATTTGAAATTGTCACACGAGCACCCATGGTGGCTAATACACTCATAGGTGCCTACAATTAATCTACATAGGTGTGGTGCCCGGATCTGCCGGAATATTGGAGTAAATTACCTTTAAATAGGAACGTACGTATTAAATAGCACAATGGAGTCTCTACTTTAAGGTGCCACAACTTTAATATTTGAAATTGTCACAGGAGCACACATGGTGGTGAATAAACTTATAGGTGCCTACAACTAATCTACATAGGTGTTGTACGCAGATCTGCCGGAATTTTGGAGTAAATTAGCTTTAAATCGGAACGTACGTATTAAATAGCACAATGGAGTCTCTACTTTAAGGTGCCACAACTTCTATATTTGAAATTGTCACACGAGCACACATGGTGGCTAATACACTCATAGGTGCCCACAACTAATCTACATAGGTGTGGTACCCGGATCTGCCGGAATTTTGGAGTAAATTAGCTTTAAATCGGAACGTACGTATTAAATAGCACAATGGAGTCTCTACTTTAAGGTGCCACAACTTCTATATTTGAAATTGTCACACGAGCACACATAGTGGCAATTACACTCATAGGTGCCTACAACTAATCTACATAGGTGTGGTACCCAGATCTGCCGGAATATTGGAGTAAATTACCTTTAAATAGGAACGTACGTATTAAATAGCACAATGGAGTCCCTACTTTAAGGTGCCACAACTTCTATATTTGAAATTGTCACACTAGCACACATGGTGGCGAATACACTTATAGGTGCCTACAACTAATCTACATAGGTGTTGTACCCAGATCTGCCGGAATTTTGGAGTAAATTACCTTTAAATAGGAATGTACGTAGCGAAATGGAAACTCTTTTTTAAGGTGCCACAACTTCTATATTTGAAATTGTCACACTAGCACACATGGTGGCGAATACAATTATAGGTGCCTACAACTAATCTACATAGGTGTTGTACCCGTTTCTTCCGGCATCTTTTCAATACCCATTATTATATATAAATTACAAGATTGTTTTTCGCTGAACGGCTGCTGCCTGGATCCCGAGCGATAAAATTTGACAAGTAGAATCAATGGTTCTCAATTGTCTCCGTCACGTAGATCCTCTATCCAGGGAACAGTTGATTCGTGGACACTTAAAGGATATTAGTACAGATTTTTTTTTCTCTCGCCATTAAAATAATTTTTCTTCTCTGAAATGTTACACACCATAAATGTATTTTTAAGTATTTTCATTAACGAGCTATGAGAGTAAGAAACTTAAATTCTTTCGATTTCCGAAACCAGTTTTAGGCCACATTCTTTAAAATAAAAATTTGAAAATTGAAATTTAATATCTTTAATACGATACCTATTTGATAAAGCTGGTCTTTTACCGTAGTTAGAAGCATACTCTATATATATATATATATATATATATATATATGCATAAAGTTCCCTTAAAATCAACACAATTCAGCAATTGTTTATTATTGATACTAATTAATATATAAAAATTAATATTCCTACGATTTATAGATATGTAGAGCCTACTTAAGACTAGAAAACATATTCAGACTTAAATATGCAATATTTTAATCAATAACTTGCTTTCCGTTTGTCATAAAAATATGCACTGAAATTCCAAGTTTGCTCGCGATATCAAAACTTTGTAGGGAAGTGTAGCTTAGTTGACAAGAACGGGTGATAGCCCGCCTCCACAATTCGCGCAACACACAGCGATTACTCCAGCTGTGTTATCACAGAAAGTAGAAACCCAAGTAATCTGCAGTCCATGCGAGATTTCTGTTTGAACAATCATTCTTAAGCCGTCTCTTGAAATAGTTAGCCTCATATTGTAGTGATATAATAATAATAATAATAATAATAGCACCGCGTCTTACTATCTGTTCGGTTTATACGCTTATGTACTAATGGGTTAGGAATTGGGAAGGTTGAATTTAGATGAAGTGAACCCATATTTGTGTGGAGGGAGAGTGGAAACCATTAAGGAAAAGCCAATTCTAGTTCACCCGACCGAGATTCGAACTTCGATCTCCCCGTCCTCAGCAGCCTGGCTCAACTACGGCCAGCGCGTTAGCCAACTACGCCACCGAGGGGTCTAGGTTAATTTTTCGAAAACAAGTTATTCAAAAAGTAATTTATCGAAATCAATTCACCGAATACAAAACCATCGAAAGTAATTTGGTCAAAAATCAATTTTTTCGAACCATCAATTTTTCGAACGAAATGTTTGTCGCGATCATATTTTTCGAAAATCTGCACTGAGAGGGGGATGTCGTCTTTTTTGGTTGCTGGTCGTTAGTTTTATAAACATCAACCTTAGTAGTCCCCGTGGCGCACATACATATATACATGAATATAATAAAAAGAGAGGAAATTAGAAGTAATGCAATTTAATAAATCAAGATACATGGACAATATTTGGCACGTAATCTCAGTAAGAAAAGTCTATACAAACTAAATATGATATAAGGTAGTATTGCCTAAGCCTCGGCCAACAAGGGGCGTGAAGCGCCGGAAGGATTAACTCAGACAATTGAGTTACGTTACTGATCCATCTATCAACAAGGCATGTTGGCCGTGCACGCACAGCTATTACTTACATAGGGCAAGTTCAAGTCCAGTTACATAAGAGAGCCCTGGATACAGAGCAAAACCCCTTACAAGAGGTAAGACCAACTTACACGGATATATCAAAAATCTATGGGCCATGCCCGGTCGATAACTCGTGCCACAATTTTAGCACCTAATGGGTGATCGATATCACCACATACCAATAAGTAATTATTGACTGCTCCAGCCGTGCCTGAGGAGCAGAAGCGGCTCATGAGCTGTATACTCCAAGGAGGAAAATTTGGTTTTCGAAAAATAAAACTTCGAATAATTGAAGCTCGAAAAACTGATTTTCTAAAAATTACTATTCGGTAAACTCGCCGGTTCCCGCCACCGAGGCGGGTTGTAGTGATATCGATATTTATATCACTGACGGGGTTTTCTCACTATTGAAACATTTTGTAGTAATTTTTAGATTTGTATTTTATTTTTGATCACTTTGAACTGCAAATTTAGAATATATATTATATGTGTTATATATTTATATATATATTTAATTATTAGATAATAAACCATAGTTCCTTCCATCACAGCTTGGAAAACGTCAAACTTCGAAACCAAGAATGAGCATAATGTATTATATAGGCAGGTAAGCTTTATGTTTATTTTATATGTTAGGGGTTTTCCAGAAATAGTAACACAAAATATACAATCTAATAAACAATAAATAGCTGTAAGCGATCGGCCAAAGTTTCGACACATCGCATATCAAGACTGGTAAAATAAATACTTAATATTTTAAAGAACTTTATACATCTATTTTTATAAAGAATCTTTTTCATTAAAAAAAAGTAATTTAGGCAGTTTATAGTGTTTTAATTTCTTAGCTATTTAACTAGTTTATTCATTATTAATACAGAAAAAGGCATTATTAATGAAAAAGGCATTATTTTATAGAACTTAAATTGGCAAAACTTATTACTCTGATTACATTAGTATGTGTATGGAAAAAAAATAGTTTCACGATCTTCAATTTAATGAAAACTGCAATTATTATCTTCAATTAAATTATCTATGTTTTTTTATTGTATCTATATTTTAATTAGAGGTAAGAATATTTATACTGTCAGTCAGAGCTTGGATCTTGGTTCATATAGGATTATCTGCATGATAAATTTTATTGATTAATTACATTTTAATTGACATTAAAATTTTATTGATTAATTACATTTTAATTAACATTAAAATGTTGTGATTATCTACATTTTAAATCATCTGGACGATTTTCCTCCAATTCGTTAGGCCTAGGCTATAGGTGAATATAATGTGGGCATAAATGGTGATTATGATAGCATAAATATATATATATATATATATATATATATATACACACACACAATACTTTACCTTAAGTAGCAAACTCAAAAAGTCAAGTGGTGACAATTAAAGTGATTATATTATTCAAAAATTTGATAATTTTATGAATACGGCAATAATCCCACAATTTGTACCATGGGTACGTACCAACTGTTCTTGTAGGTAGGTGGCCCCCCACCCCTACCCCCCAAAGTTTTTATAATTGCAATCGTTTGTTCTTCACTTGTTCCGGATTGTTCTGCAAACAATTTCGTTTGTTCCATTTTGATAGGCCCAGAAATGATATGTTTACATTGGGGGGGGCAACTTCACGGTAGCACTTTGTAAAATTTACATTCTTATGGTTATGATCGTTTGTTCCGGATTGTACCGCAAAAAATATCTTTTGTTCCGCATTTGTTCTTGCACAAATATAACATGAACTTGTAATACTTTGTTTACTCGTGAGGGGCCAACTTCACGGTAGCCCCCCCACTTTGAAAAATCCATGTATTTATGATTGCATTCGTTTGTTTCGGATTGTCCCACAAACATTTCGTTTGTTCCGTTTTGATAATCTCACAAATTGTATGTTTACATTGGTAGTGCCAACTTTACGATATCTCCCTCCCACTTTTGAAAATTGAAATTTTTATTCTTGCTATCGTTTGTTCCTCGTTTGTTTCGGGTTGTTCAAATATATATCTATATATAAAAGTTTTGATACGGCCCCAAAATTAATTATACTTTTATATTTCCCATCCATGAATTCGCCCTTGTTTCTTTTTAAAAACTTTTTTGTGTGTGTGTATGTGATTACAATACTTTTTTCTTCGTTTGTTACAGATTTTCCCGCAAAAAAATAATCAATTTTTCCGTTTTAATACGCTCACAAATGATATGTTTACTTTGGACCTCCATGAAGCTGACTCACCGTCCTTTCCGCCAAAAGCATTAAAACAAATATTTTATGATTGCAATAATTTGTTCTTAGTTTGTTCCGGAAAAAATAGTTTGATATGTTTTTATACGCTCATAAATTGTATGTTTACATTGCACGTCCAAGAAGTAGGACACCCCCCCCCCCCTTCCCCATCTTTTAAAAATCCATATTTTTATGATTGCAATTATTTGTTCTTCGTTTGTTCCGGATGGTTCCTCCAAAAAAAATATGTACATTTCGTTTTGGTAGGACAACACATGACACAATTACACTAGTAGCTAAGATTGACGGCTTTTTGGCAACCACATTCTCCACATGCACACATACAACTTTTAAAAATCGATATTTTATCTTTGCAATCAATAATTCGTTCTGGGTTCATTTTAGATTTCTTTTTGCGAAGATTTTCATTTATTCCTTTTGTAAAGCCTCGATAATTTTTTCTAGTATTAGCTCTCTCACATTCTTTCAAAACGTGAACATTTTTTGTTTGGAGTTTGTTGTTTGTTTGAATGCTCCATAACATTTTATCTTTATTTTGTTCTGAATGTCTTTTTAATAAATTTGTTTAGTTTATGTTGATAGTTTTAAAATTAATATATTTTTATCACTATGCTAAGCTCCCTTTCCTCACCTCAAATAGATAAAATATAACAATATTTTTATTGTTGATTTTATAACTTTTTTCGGTTTGTTCCAGATTACTGTTCATTCTATTTTAGTTTGTTAGTTCTTAGATCTCTTACAAACGATAAATAAACTAGTGCTACTAGTGATAATGGCCTTTTGTGTGTATGGTCACACAGAGCGTCAAGTTAAGAAGGTACCACTCTCTATGTCAAAGTATGAAATATATTGTCTTTGATTCACTCACTATGCACAAAAAAAAGCAATAAAAAAACGAAGCAAGTCAGAAATACATAAACTAGAGACACATCATAGCCCTTGCTACTCTGATGCTTCTACACTGACCAGCCAACGAAATTATCAAACCCTAAGTTCAAACAGTTTGACCCACGGAGTATCAACTTACGTCTGTGCCGACACAAGGCTACTTGACGTACACTACCATAATAAAGCTCAAGTCACGTATCCATGCGAATCTCGAGAGTTGTCAGTGGTAGTAATGTCTGTGTATGATAACCGCATAACAAATTATAATCATAAATTTATAGTATATTAGAGGATCAATTAGTCTTAATATACTTTTAATGTAAAAATAATTAGGCTTACAATAAAAATTGAAATTAAATAAATATAGGTATTATATTTGTACATCTTTAACATTAAATATTTTTTTCAATAAATGCAAAAATAATTACAACACAAGTGAAAAAATATATATTTTTAATCCCTGATAATTTATGTGAAGAATGGAACTGCTTGAGTGACTTTAAAATATCAATGAAATCTGTAGCAATTTTAGTGACCATTTCTTTGTCTCATTACACACTAAGACCATTTCATTTCACAATTTTTCACACCACAAAGAGCAGAAAGGCTTGCTCACATAAATAAGTTGTTGGAAAAGGCATCAAAAGTTTCAGTGCTTTTTCTAAAGTTCTTGGTGCTGGCTGACAAGAAAACTAATATAAAAGTGAATTTCCATATTCTCCTTTCAAAGATTAGGCACAAGGGGCGTGGCCAACCTCTAGTTTTCAGCCTCACTTTCTCATCAGGATTTAATATGGAAAGGCATCTCCATTGTATTTAATAGATAACAGCAATTTATCATTAATATAAAATGTTATAAAATCTAAAAATATATAAAGTCACGTCACATATTCCCTGGAAGATGGGGAAATCGGGGTTTGATCCTGGTTGGGTGCACTGGGGGCTTCCAACCTAAATTGTTTCCCACTCTCCAAGCAAATGTGGATCCACTTTCTCTAAATTGCACCTACCTCCTCCCTGGACCATTAGTGTAATTAGTACATAGGCGTATAACCCTAACGGGTAGTGAGACAGGGTGTTAAATAAATATTGTGTTCTTCTACCGTTATAACCCCTTACACACTTAGTCCCTCTCAACCAAATAGCTTAATTGTAAGGATAAATATTATATAATTCTTGAATAATAAATTAGTAGATATTCTTAGAGAAATCTAAATTTATATTAGAAACTAATGTACGAGTATTTAAAATTATTAGTAGTAAGTTAATATGTTGTACCGGGACGTACCATTTGATTAATTTCGGTGAAAAATTGGGGAAGGAAGGATACAGGCGATATTAAGAAATTAAGGATATGTGGCTTCCCCTTTTCTTGCATCAATTACAATATCGCTAGATTCCCTCTTAGGTCAAGCATTTAAATACCCTCTTCGTTAGTTGAATGGTCTAACGAGTCACTCTCGCAGTAAACTGGACTGCCAATAATGGTGAGCTTGATGTTTGAATCTTGGTTGGGTGTACAGAAGGTAGTTTTTCCTAAAGGTTTTCCACTCTCCCTCTACTCAAATGCGAGTACACTTCCTCTAATAACAACTTTCCTTTTCCCTAAACTGTTAGCGCAAATAGTATATGTGGGTATAATCCAAACGGGTAGTAAGACGCAGTGCCAATAAACAAATAATTCCTAGATAAAAAATGTATTACACAATCTATAAAAAATATTTGATGTATGATTTATTTTACAAGTTCATTGGAGCACCTAATAATAGGAATATAGATAGGGTCCATTGGAACCGAAGAGGAATCAAGTTGGTGGAGTTCTACCTTAAATTAATCATTTAAATTTTATAGGGCCACAATAAAGAAAATATCGGCTTCTCTTAGTAAGCCACATCTAATATATTTAAAAAAAAACTGATTCTGATAGTTGCTTGATCACTTTTTTTCAGTATGTAGGATGAATAGATAAAACTATGGACACTGAAGATAGCTAGCACGTTTTGTTTAGGAATAATTCACATCCAAACATAAAGGTTTCCACAAAATACATTTTCAATTAATTATAAACTATTCTAAAATTGACGATAATATATATGTATTTGTAACCACACGGCCTAATTTTGGTAAGAATTGTTTGTATAATATGTGTGTTATGGATTGCGAATGACAAAACGAGTGTTGCAGGTTGTTTCAATTAACCTATAAACAAATAGAATAGAGGAGCTGACCACAAAAACAATGTCAGCATTCCTTAGTCAGAAACAATGCCGGAAATCAGGATAAAATATATGGGATCCAGCCATAGTAGCTGACTAAACAACATCACAGTCTAGGGGTCATTCTACTCAATTCGACACTACCCGGGCTAGGACGCCAGTTCATCAGAATTCGTAGAGGAGGGCCACCGCTCGATCCCAGGGTACCAGGGTGCAGAGACAATGTAGAGACCATCTAGGAGTCAGACAAGCCAGGGGTATTCCTAGCAACACCTTGTTTTGTCACAAGCTTCCGAATGTTATTTAAGTTATTTCGTTTCTTGTATTATTATCAACATCACATTTGTAATATAATATTTAAACAAATAAACCATTTTAAAAACCAAGTCTAAATTCAATCCCGAACCCACACAAGTATACACAATCGCCTCCCCCTCATTCCTCACCCATCCTGACAGATTCTAGGCAGACATCATTGAGGACAAGGAAGGATATGTAATATATTTTAAATTGTATTATAGAAAAATAAAATTAACTATAGAATAATAACTATCTGAAACATTAAGATTTTGGTATAGGTCATTATTCGATTTTTTATACCTAATAAAATAATATTTATTAACAGTAAAGAGTTTGATTATATTTTATTAAATGAATATTAAATATAATTTGGATAAATATGTATATTAAATTATTTTAAAATATTTAGTCATGTAAATATTAACGTGCAACATCTATTAAGATAAGCTAAAGTCACATGTGAGTGTAATGTCACAATCAGTGCTAGTGTAGCAGTTTAAAATTTGAAGATGTTGCAAGTAGACAATTAATGCCGCTATTTTAAACGTAAATTCCAAATAAAAGGTAATTAATTCCAAAATTCCACTAGATCAAGGTACCACACCAATTTAGATTAGTTGTAGGCACATATAAGTATATTTTCCACAATGTGTGCTCATGTCACCATTCTGTTATTTAACAGGTACGTTTCAATTTAAAGGTAATTTACTCCAAAATTCCGGCAGATCTGGGTACCACACCTATGTAGATAAGTGGTAGGCAACTATAAGTGTATTCGCCACCATGTGTACTCGTGTGACAAATTAAAATATAGAAGTTGTGACACCTTAAAGTAGATACTCCATTGTGCTATTTAATACGTACGTTCCTATTTAAAGGTAATTTACTCCAAACTGCCAGCAGATCCAGGTACCACACCTATGTAGATTAGTGGTAGGCACCTATAAGTGTATTCGCCACCATGTGTACTCGTGTGACAATTTCAAATATAGAAGTTGTGGCACCTTAAATTAGAGTTTCCATTTCGCTAGGTACGTTCCTATTTAAAGGTAATTTACTCCAAAATTCCGGCAGATCCGGGTACCACACCTATGTAGATTAGTGGTAGGCACCTATAATTGTATTCGCCACCATGTATGCTCGTATGACAATTTCGAATATAAAAGTTGTGGCACCTCAAAGTAGGGACTCCATTGTGCTATTTAATACGTACGTTCCTATTTAAAGGTAATTTACTCCAAACTGCCAGCAGATCCAGGTACCACACCTATGTAGATTAGTGGTAGGCACCTATAAGTGTATTCGCCACCATGTGTGCTAGTGTGACAATTTCAAATATAGAAGTTGTGGCACCTTAAATTAGAGTTTCCATTTCGCTAGGTACGTTCCTATTTAAAGGTAATTTACTCCAAAATTCCGGAAGATCTGGGTACCACACCTATGTAGATTAGTTTTAGGCATCTATAAGTGTATTCGCCACCATGTGTGCTCGTGTGACAAATTAAAATATAGAAGTTGTGACACCTTAAAGTAGATACTCCATTGTGCTATTTAATACGTACGTTCCTATTTAAAGGTAATTTACTCCAAAATCCCGTCTGATCCGGGTACCACACCTATGTATATTAGTTGTAGGCACCTATAAGTGTATTCACCACCATGTGTACTCGTGTGACAATTTCAAATATAGAAGTTGTGGCACCTTAAATTAGAGACTCTATTGTGCTCTTTAATACGTACGTTCCTATTTAAAGGTAATTTACTCTAAACTTCCGGCAGATCCGGGTAGCACACCTATGTAGATTAGTGGTAGGCACGTATAAGTGTATTCGCCACCATGTGTGCTAGTGTGACAATTTCAAATATAGAAGTTGTGACACCTTAAAGTAGATACTCCATTGTGCTATTTAATACGTACGTTCCTATTTAAAGGTAATTTACTCCAAACTGCCAGCAGATCCAGGTACCACACCTAAGTAGATTAGTGGTAGGCACCTATAAGTGTATTCGCCACCATGTGTACTCGTGTGACAATTTCAAATATAGAAGTTGTGGCACCTTAAATTAGAGTTTCCATTTCGCTAGGTACGTTCCTATTTAAAGGTAATTTACTCCAAAATTCCGGCAGATCCGGGTACCACACCTATGTAGATTAGTGGTAGGCACCTATAATTGTATTCGCCACCATGTATGCTCGTATGACAATTTCGAATATAAAAGTTGTGGCACCTCAAAGTAGGGACTCCATTGTGCTATTTAATACGTACGTTCCTATTTAAAGGTAATTTACTCCAAACTGCCAGCAGATCCAGGTACCACACCTATGTAGATTAGTGGTAGGCACCTATAAGTGTATTCGCCACCATGTGTGCTAGTGTGACAATTTCAAATATAGAAGTTGTGGCACCTTAAATTAGAGTTTCCATTTCGCTAGGTACGTTCCTATTTAAAGGTAATTTACTCCAAAATTCCGGAAGATCTGGGTACCACACCTATGAAGATTAGTTTTAGGCATCTATAAGTGTATTCGCCACCATGTGTGCTCGTGTGACAAATTAAAATATAGAAGTTGTGACACCTTAAAGTAGATACTCCATTGTGCTATTTAATACGTACGTTCCTATTTAAAGGTAATTTACTCCAAAATCCCGTCTGATCCGGGTACCACACCTATGTATATTATTGTAGGCACCTATAAGTGTATTCGCCACCATGTGTGACTCGTGTGACAATTTCAAATATAGAAGTTGTGGCACCTTAAATAGAGACTCCATTGTGCTATTTAATACGTACGTTCCTATTTAAAGTAATTTACTCAAAATTCCGGCAGATCCGGGTACCACACCTATGTAGATTAGTTGTAGGCACTATAAGTGTATTCGCCACCATGTGTGCTAGTGTGACAATTTCAAATATAGAAGTTGTGGCACCTTAAATTAGAGACTCCATTGTGCTATTTAATACGTACGTTCCTATTTAAAGGTAATTTACTCCAAAATTCGGCAGATCTGGTACCACACCTATGTAGATTAGTGGTAGGCACCTATAAGTGTATTCGCCACCATGTGTAGCTCGTGTGACAATTTCAAATATAGAAGTTGTGGCACCTTAAATTAGAGACTCATTGTGCATTTATAGTACGTTCCTATTTAAAGGTAATTTATCCAAAATTCCGGCAGATCCGGGTACCACACCTATGTAGATTAGTTGTAGGCACCTATAAGTGTATTCGCCACCATGTGTGCTAGTGTGACAATTTCAAATATAGAAGTTGTGGCACCTTAAAATAGAGACTCCATTGTGCTATTTAATACGTACGTTCCTATTTAAAGGTAATTTACTCCAAACTTCCGGCAGATCCGGGTACCACTTCTATGTAGATTAGTGGTAGGCACCTATAAGTGTATTCGCCACCATGTGTGCTATTGTGACAATTTCAAATATAGAAATTGTGGCACCTTAAATTAGAGAACCCATTGTGCTATTTAATACGTACGTTCCTATTTAAAGGTTATTTATTCCAAAATTCCGGCAGATCCGGGTACCACACCTATGTAGATTAATTGTAGGCACCTATAAGTGTATTCGCTACCATGTGTGCTCGTGTGACAATTTCAAATATAGAAGTTGTGGCACCTTAAATTAGAGACTCCATTGTGCTATTTAATACGTACGTTCCTATTTAAAGGTAATTTACTCCAAACTTCCGGCAGATCCGGGTACCACACCTATGTAGATTAGTTGTAGGCACCTATAAGTGTATTCGCCACCATGTGTGCTCGTGTGATAATTTCAAATATAGAAGTTGTGGCACCTTAAATTAGAGAACCCATTGTGCTATTTAATACGTACGTTCCTATTTAAAGGTAATTTAATCCAAAATTCCGACAGATCCGGGTACCACACCTATGTAGATTAGTTGTAGGCACTCATTAGTGTACTCGCCACCATGTGTGTTCATGTGACAATTTCAAATATATTAGTTGTGGCATCTTAAATTATAGTCACAGTGTGGTAGTGTCAAACAAAGTATATGTGGCACCTTATATTAAACGGTTCATGGCGTTATTTAAAATCTAAATTCAACTTTAAATGTTATTTTCTTTAGATTTCCGGCAGATATGAGTACTACACCTATGTAGATTAGTTTTAGGCATCTATAAATGTAATCTTCATCGTATAGGTTTGTTTTGCAATTTCAAATTTAGAAGATGTTTTACCTTAAAATGAATTACCTATAGCTAATTTTTGTGTTAAAGATTCAAAGACTATTTATTAAAAATGTTCAGAATACTCATAATTATCCTATCTAAGTTCGTTTTATACAATTCTTGCGTTACTATCATTAATGTAACGACCAATAATTTGAATAATAGGGATACCATTAAAATGAAATCCCACCATTAATAATAATATATTATTTATGAAATTTAATGTTTTGCAGTTTTTATATATACAAAATAACATATTAAATCATTAACTTATTTCAATCCTTCTGAATAAATTGGTTATTATATTAATTGTTATCTTGTCTTTACTTAATTCCTTATAATTTCTGATACTGCCATCTATTGTCTTAACTTAAAACGTACTTTATTATTTCTCGTTTTTAGTGCCCTCTAATGGTTTATTTATAAACTAATAGTTATATCTGGTTTCATAGTTTGATGTTGTCACCCTGCGCATTTCTTGTTTTCCCCTAAAATAAACGTTTATGTGGTTGTGGCTAAGTTCAGTAAAGTAACAACATTAAATTATTTAAAACAATCAGCGCCATTAGGAACTAGGGAAATCATTACTTGTTGCCAACTTTAAGAGAAGAAATTGAAATTCTATTAGTTCTCAAAGTTAAAAGAAGTATTATTCCATTCAATGGGTAAGATAATTGAATGAGGTCACTCTTTAGTTCTGGTGAACAGACATAGAAGACTAGAAGCACTAGTATCGTCGCATAGTCACATGCGCGCAATTATTAAAATAATGTTGAGAAGTTTAAACGACTAAAGGTGAATTCACACGTACTTCTTAGTGGTGAAGCTATTCACACGCTCACTGAAAGTTATGAATATCTGTTTACCCATGATGCACTGAAACGTCAAACATTAAAAACTTAAATGCTACGTTCAGTGAAAGTTACTTACTATACCGTAAAACAAAGTTACTTTGCACTAAAATCAAATAAAGGTTTGTGTTCCCATCTTGATCCATTTCGTTTGAGCAGGAAAATATCCTGGTCACCAATTAAGATGGTATCTTTGGACACCAGTTTAGTAGTGACTGGTGACCATTTACTTCATTTACCTGCTTTATGTAACCTGTCTCTGGAAGCATTGAGGATTGTCTTTTTTTTGTGCAACAAAATTGTGCGTTTATAACGATTAAATAATCATGTCAAAAGGTAAGTAATCATTTCAGTATCCTCCAAATTTATTTGCAAATCAATGTTGTTAATTAACTAATATTTGAAATCATCTGATAAGTTGTTGACGAATTCATAACATGGGGTAATTTTGCACCCAATTATGGGGAAAGTTTGCAACAGCATCAAAACGTACTAAAATCTGTTTTAAATAAATAATAAATATATACCTACTAAAATGTTTTTAGATAAATAACTAAAAAATAAGCCCCTATTTAAAAGTATAATATTACATAATTTGTTTCTGATTGCAATATATTTTTTTAAGTTACAGGATGACGCGCATATCAACGGAGTGTCTGAATGAAATCCAAAGTGGTTCCGTAACGCAACGGGCAGCTTGCGAAAAGTATGGGGTCCCTAGAACGTTAATCAATAAGAAGTTAATGCACAGACATTCTTTAACTCCCGGTAGACTACTCACATTTAATGACAAAGAAGAGTCCCGTTTTTTAGACTGCATTATAAAACTTAGTGAGTTTGGTTTTTTAGTTGATTACTTTGACCTTAGGGTAATTATTAGGTCATATTTAAATAGAATTGGTAAAAGTATTGCCATCTTCAAAGAAAATTTACTCGGGCAATAATGGGCTCTCCATTTTTTTGCAGCTCTACGGTACTATGAATTTACTGTTAAGTTCGCTTCAAACATTAAAGAAGTCATGCAGCTATCACTCCACAAATTTTGACGGTGTACAATGCCAACATTAAGGAGGAGTTGACAGGAGTTGAATTATGCCATATATAGAATTTTGATTAAACGAATCTAACAGATGACCATGAGAATAAAAAAAGTTTTAACAAATAAGGGCATCAAATACCCCGAAAAAAGTCAGGAATTCCTCAAAGACAAATATTTCTGTGATGTTTGCGGGAAATGCGGTTGGTGAGCTACTACCCTCATATGTTGCCTATAAATCAACTTTCATGTGGACCACTTGGGTTGAAAATGGCCCAAAAGGAGCCCATTACAATAACAAGCCAAGTGGATGGTTTGATTCCAAGACGTTTGATGATTGGTTTGAATATCTATTACCACCCCAGCTGAATAAGAGCGAAGGGAAAAAAGTAATCATATGTAATAACTTGTTCCTCTCATTTGTATGAAAACGTCATAAAGCTATATGAGACTAACAACATTAGCTTAGTGTGCTTACCCCCTAATAGCACATATCTAACGCAATCTCAAAATGTTGCTTTTCTTAGACCTCTTAAGGGAACCTGGAAAGACAGTGAGACAGGAAGAAAAAGTACTGTTCTGTCAAAACAGAAGTTTCCTCTTCTCCTAAATCGAATTGTAGAAGAATCATACGCCACCATGAATCAAAATCTTATTTCTGGATTCAGAAAATGTGGCATACACACCGTCATTGCAGACCAATTAATATCCATGTTCTCTTCAGCAGAATTCAACAGGGATTTGATTGAGAATTCTTTTTTGGAGCACCTGGAAAATCAGATGTCGCAATTCAAAGAGGTGCGAAAAGTTATTAGGAGGAAAAAATTTGCTATAGAACCTGGAAAAAGTATAACAAATGAGGACATTGTTGCACAACCCAAACCATCTACTTCAAATCAATAGAAGAGACAGAAAAAGAAAGATGTGAAAAATCAGAAAAGACGAAAATATTCCAGCGAAGAAGAAGAAGATCCAATGTTTCAAAAATCTTCAGATGAATCTTATAATCTCAAAACATTCACTGAGAAATTCTTAAAAGAAGAAAAGGAAGGAGGGGAAGCTTCTTCATTGATCGATGGGACAAAATCTTAAACAGATATTCTCAACCTAACTTCTGTCCAGATTGCAGTGGTGGCTCGTAGCTGAAATTAATGGAGGGGGGGGTGCTCCATAAAATGTTTAACCTTTGTTTTAAAATTGTGTAAAAGTAAAAAAACATGTATAAAAAGAAAATTTATTCAGGAACTTTATAAAATCTTAACAAAAAAAAAGCCTTTTTTAACTACTTTAACTTAAATTGTAACTGTACAAGCTTGATCCATTCATTTAAAAATGAAATCCATTCTTCTTGTTTTAATTTGCGCAAAAAGTTCAATAATTTTCTCCTTGATCTCTGGATGACAATTGAGGAAATTTTTCTCCATTGAAAGTACTGCAAGCGCATTTAGTATTTCCGAATTCATAGTGCTTCTTAAAAAAGTTTTTATTCTTTTCATTGTTGAAAAGCAGCACTCTGCTCTGCCTCTGATGTAGTTATGGAAATTGTCAAGAAGATTTTTTATCAGTTTCATAATTTCACTAAAAGCATCATATAGATTATTTTCCAAGATAAATTTCAGCAGCTCAATTAATTTGATATTCATGAATATCAGTCCTACAATAGAATACTTTTAGTTGAATTTCAAGCTTTTCTTTGTCAATCATGGGATAAGCTTCAGTGGCAGTACTATCTCTTTTGTGGGATGTTCATTCTTAAATCTAGTGAAGCAATTCTTGTTGAACAATTTAGCAGCTACTAAGTGTTTAGTGGAAGAATATATGTACATTATATAGACACACACTTCCTTAGCTTCTGCCATAAATGCCTTTTAAGGATTCTCAAAGTACTTTGAGTTTCGCAATTCTAAAATATCAGTTTTTAAATTTGTTATATATTCATTAACTTTAAACATATTAATTTCTCGAGATTGCATTTGGTTGTAAATTATTTAAACATGAGGCATAATCTGATGAATAAGCTCTAATCAAAACTTGAAATTATCATCACTCAGGTATTTTAAAATTCCTGTTGCTTCTGCAATGGTTTGATCTGAATTTGATGTTGACTGAATTTTAGTAAGTCAGATTTTTAAAGGCTGCAAATTTTCATGTACTCTGTTTATGGTCCGTATGTTGAAATTTCATCTTTTAGAGGATGGACTTGGAATGATGACGTCCATATGTTTCTTGAGAATGAACACATGTTGTGGTGATCTTGAGAAGAATATTGGAATAGCCAGAATGTTAGAGAGAAAAAATTCTTGTGTTTCGTGTAGTACTTGCTGCATTTCTCATTATTAAATTAAGTTGATGTGCATAACAGTGAATGAAATGTGTATTACTATAAACTGCTTTTATATTTGCTTGAAATTAGGACTCATCTATTTAACCTCTGCCAAATGCTCATGTTCTTTACAAAAATAATTATCAGGTTTCTAACGTTGGCATTAGCTAGAACAATCCACATTTATATTGCAAACACTTAAGAAATTACCAACCATAAAATAAGTTATTAAAGCGGCTATTGCTGATCTCTCACTAACGCTGATGGCGCCCGATACATTAAGTTCATATGTAAACATTGGAAGTGAAACATTAATAGCACTACTCAAAAAACGGTCTCCAATAACACTAAAGTTCAATATAATAGAGATAAGCCTTAAGTCCAAAAAAAGGCATTGTTATTAAATTACTAGGTATTATTTTTGTTGTTAAAGTCTAATAACATAAGTTTATTGTCATTGAGAAGAACCTTAAGTCCAAAAAGAAGTATTATTATTATTATTAACAATATTACTAGATATATGCTTTCTAGTTAAAGTTCAAAGTTTAAGTCCGTTATACATGAAATGAATGTTTAGTGCATAAAAAATATTATTATAGATACTATTATTAGATATTCCATTTATTGTTCAAGTTCAAAGTTTAAATCCATTAACACTTGAGGTAAATACTAAGTGCATAAGAAATATTATTCAAGTTCAAAGTTTAAGTCCATTATGCCGAAAAATGGTTTTGAAAGTAAAAGATTAAGCCGAGAAAGAATTTTTCTTACATTATTAATTTCCGAAGTCTTCGCTTGCTCAAGCGATTACCAAAGCCAGTCCTAGAGTGGCACTTCACTCACACGATCACTCTTTTATACGGTAAAACACAGTCCACATAACACGGAATGATGGGATGACGAGGGGGGGAAACCAAAGAACATAAACAAGGAGGGGGGATTCTATACGCTTCTAGACTGGAGTAGAATAAAAACTTGGCACTGGCGAAGAGTGTCTTCTTTCCAGCCTAAGATCTTTGGTTCGGGAAGTTGTTTTAAGAGTTGAATAGGTGCGGTCTCAGTATTCTATGGTCAGTCGTCTTGTTCGGGCGTGTGCGTTTCGATGGGCTGGTTGGGTGTGTAGTTGAGCCAGCAGCAGACGGTGTCGGTACAATAGGGTAAGTCCGTTGTTATTGATTTGGTGATGGTTATCTTGTGGCTAATGCTACACGCTTTACTCATGTCCTGTACTCAGTGAACTCTAGTGATGGGAAGAATCGATTAACAGTAGTCGACTAACCCTTTTGTGTATCGTAATCGGCTGTACTCGATTCTTCCAGAAATACTCAAGTAAAAATAGTTGGGTCGTGTTCTTCTTCTAGTTGCTCCCTTTTTTTTTATCTTAAGATATAATACACAATATTGGTTGGCATGTTTAACGTGTTATTTTAATACAAAATCTTTTTTCCCATACAGTTCATTTTTCAGTCATACTCTTATCAGCGCACGATTTAGAACAATATTCAATCCCCATTATACATTTTATCAATAATACATCTATGACCATATCGGGAATGGAACTCAGGACTGTGGTAGTGTTGAATTTATGCTAGGTGTTTCGTTAAAGATTCGAGCCCCAACCTGATTACTAACGGTGACATTATAACGAGTTTAATCATCCTTGGACCAATCGACCCCCTAGTGAGGGTAGCAAGTTTCTTCAGTCGGAGGTAAATAAATTGTACGGTAGTGTATCTATGCACATAAAATATACTTTTAAAAATTTAATATTGCCTCGGCAATTGCAACACAATCCAGTCTATTGAATTATTATTTTAATATTATAAGCATAATATAGGTATATTCATTTAAAATAAAAATAAAAAAGTTTCTTACAAGACAACTTTTTAATGTTTTCATATAAACATTTTAAGAGGCATGAAAGTTATTCAATTTGATTCAAATTCCATGTAAGATTTTGCAAGCGATGTTCACCACAATTATTACAACAACCATAAAATTACTGTATTTCCCACACTAGTGGAAATATACTTATGGCGTGATATTAACATGTAGACTTTTGAAGCTGAAAGACAATGTTAATTTTCATAATTTGGTTGAAAAAGGGTGGTTTAAGAATAAGTTTTTTTAGTATATATTGCGTTCAATAGATGCATCAGAGAATGTTGTATAATAAATAATGGGTGCTTATTTCATATAAATAATTGTGTTTATTTTTAAGCTACGTAATTGCAACTCCGCTGATTAGAAAAAGAATAGCGTTAACGGGGATACCAATGGGATGGAAAGAGACGTAATTATCTATAAGCGCATCTACTACAATCTAAGAGCGAAACGACCTATCGGTATTCATTATTTGCTCCATAAATTTATAAAGGTATTGTACATATTTATAAAGGTATTGTACATATTTATGAGATTTATATATTTTAGTAACAATTCATCACACGAAATGTAATATAGCCTGACATATATTAAAAACTCGCGTGTCTTATCAAGTGTTAAAAGAAAAAGAAATACTCGAAAATTTATTTCTCTCTCACGCATTATATAAAAGACGACAGCTCGAAAATTTCTGACACAAACGTCGAAATCAAATGATCACTGGCTGTTTTGATGTGTGTTAGGCTAGGCTTATTGAGCCTTGTATTTCCATTCTTAGCCTTAATTATAGAGTTTAATCATAGCTAATCGTCGAGAATTAACATCTAAAATGAAGATCAAGCCACATTTTAAAATCTCCTAGCCATAAAATATATTGATAAATGATAACATCCATCACTAACATTTTGATGAGTATGAAGAGGAAAATGCCCAATTCACTTGTATAATTCGAACATTAACCTGTGGGTGTAATGCTAGTTTAGTTCAGTGGTTTCCAACCTTTTGCCGGGTTTGCCATCAATTTTTTGTCTTGGAGACCATCGTTATCCCTTTATGACCTACAAGTATTAATAGCCTGGGCCTGGATTCACTAAAGGGAGCAAATAGTTGCGACAGTGCAATTTTGAAATATGTTCCAAATCCCTATTCACTAAAAGGAGCATGCGCAATTTGAGAGCAAAGTTGCGCCTTTTATTTGCCACCACTCAAGAGTAGGAGCAACTATTAAATCATGACTGTCACTTCAATAAATTTAAATGTCGGCATATTGTATTGGCTTAAAATACAATTAGTTACATAACTGTACTCCAATTAATAATGAATTAATTAAAATAACAAAACGTATGTCAAGCACAAAATTTGTTTCAATTTAGACAGTGGTAACAAAACAATTACGTACCTTTTATTGTTGGATTTTTACATTCAAACAATGCAATGGCATTTCTTGCAGTATTACAAAACAAAACTACGAACTGTGTAATCTTCGTCTAGATCCAAAGAGGTTTGTATTCCAAAGTCCAAAGACATCTCGTCACTAAATATAGCAGTTAGTATAACTTTAAAATAAGTTTTAAAGTTTATATAAACATTAATGTTTTATTAATGGAACTTAAACTTTAAACTAATAATATAAATAAATACAAAATAATGTACTAATATTGTGTTTCTAAAACATCCAGAAAGAGGCCGCTTCTAATTTTATAGCTAGTTTATTAGAAAAATGTTTAAAAATCTTTGTATATGCTGTCGTTTTCATTAAAGATATTTAAAATAAAGTAGCCTTGACTTTGGAAGTAAATTCTTCACAAGGATTGGTTGAAAAGAGAGCAATTGATGACGTTTATGATGACGTTACCGTATTCCTGCCACCAGTTTGCGCCTTGTTTAGTGAATACGGAAATGGCGCAAATAAATAAGGCGCTTCTTGAGGAGCATCTTGGGCGCAAAGTTGCGCCATTTCTATACTTGCGCCGGAGCAGATTTGCGTTAGTGAATCCAGGCCCTGGTTTTTAAATTTTAGTTTTTTTTAATATTCTTACTATTCAGAGTTATCCAAATTTTAGCACCGCATTTTAATACCCATTTCACTAGTGGGTTAGGGATGAAAAAGTTTGAATTAAGATTAAGTCTACACAAAGTTGCGAGGAGGGAAAGTGGAAAATTATTTAGGGAAAATCAATCCCAGAACCGTCAGTCATCAATTAAATCAAACTAGCCTGCCGTTAAGCCCACGTGTAGAATTTAATTCCTATAAATTAGATTATGCTATATTATTGATATGAAAGAGATTGAGTTGTTTCAAAAGTGAATTAACGAGCCAAGTGGGTATTTTGAAAGCTATGATAGCAGCGCCTCTTGCCTAAGCACAAGACTCATACAGCAAACTAAGTCAACAAGCAACTGCTTGAGTAAGGTAACCAAAAGAAACATAACTACTTACTAGACTGTTTTTACTGTATTTGAATTATACGCCTTCCTATAGTAATAATTAATTTAAAAAGTAAACGTAACACTATAATCTCAATAAGCAATGTGAGTCCACCCGATAAATACCACGACCCTGAATGAGGTTGCGACTCCCAGGTTGTAAAACAATGGTCTAGTCACTTTAGTGCCTTAGTTCACTTAGTTCAAGAGCACGGGAAATGGTTGTATTTGAATAGCTACACTGAAAAGGTGACCTGCCGGTCTTCCCGAGTGGCGAGTGGAGTTTGTACCCTCCTGACACAGGTAGCAAAAGAGGGGAAGGGTAGTCATGGAGGGGGTAAGAACTTACAGATGAGGCCACATATTTTATGCTTGAGTGCGTTAGGTTAAGATGCAACCGGCTTCATAAAATATCTTCAAATTCGCCAAGTAGGCAACATCGTTAAGTAAACTACTCTTAATTATAGGTTTGGCTATCTAATTCTATAAACCTCTCTGGGGAGTCCTATCAAAACCTGACAGGCGGCATCTCAAAAATCACATTTTCGATTTCAGGGGGTCATGAAACGTCGATATTTATCAAAACTTCAAGTTTTTTTTACTATAACAATACTTTTTCTACCCGAGGGGTGCGAGAAAGAAAAAAATATTTCCACAAATTAAATCAAAAGTTTTTAAAAGATATTTATAGAGGTCTTGACTGAAATGTCTACTTCTTTTTCAATTCTTCACGTCTCAATATCCTTATGAGCTAGCTTCGTGTTCACACTTTAGGAATTTTATGAGAAAGGTAGAATTTAGAGAAAGTGTATCTACATTTGCGTGTAGATAAAGTGGAAAATCATTTAGGCAAAATTATCTCAAAACATCCGACAAACTTCGAACCCCGATAGTAGTCTTAATAAATCTGGTTGTAGCTAGGACGATAAGACTCCATATGTGTGTATGTGTGTGTGTGACCATATTATCTTAGCTGGTACAAACAGTTGTTAATATCTAAAAGTAAATGTTTTTAAAAAGTTGTAACACTGATTGTTCACACTTTTATAAGTATCAATAGCATATCCACCTCTTTGAATGAGGTGGCTCACGTTCTATCATAAGGTTAACATTGATCCACCTCCTTGAATAAGGTGGATCACGTTCTATCATAAGGTTAACATTGATCCACCTCCTTGAATAAGGTGGCTCACGTTTTATCACAAGGTTAACATTGATCCACCTCCTTGAATGAGGTGGCTCACGTTCTATCATAAGGTTAACATTGATCCACCTCCTTGAATGAGGTGGCTCACGTTCTATCATAAGGTTAACACTTATCCGCCTCCTTGAATGAGTTGGCTCACTTTCTATCATAAGGTTAAAATTGACCCACCTCCTTGAATGAGGTGGCTCACTTTCTATCCTAAGGTTAAAATTGACCCACCTCCTTGAATGAGGTGGCTCACTTTCTATCATAAGGTTAACATTGATCCACCTCCTTGAATAAGGTGGATCACGTTTCTATCATAAGGTTAACATTGATCCACCTCCTTGAATGAGGTGGATCACTTTCTATCATAAGGTTAACATTGACCCACCTCCTTGAATGAGGTGGCTCACGTTCTATCATAAGGTTAACATTGATCCACCTCCTTAAATGAGGTGGCTCACTTTCTATCCTAAGGTTAAAATTGACCCACCTCCTTGAATAAGGTGGATCACGTTCTATCACAAGGTTAACATTGATCCACCTCCTTGAATGAGGTGGATCACGTTCTATCACAAGGTTAACATTGACCCACCTCCTTGAATAAGGTGGATCACGTTCTATCACAAGGTTAACATTGACCCACCTCCTTGAATGAGGTGGCTCACTTTCTATCCTAAGGTTAAAATTGACCCACCTCCTTGAATGAGGTGGCTCACTTTCTATCCTAAGGTTAAAATTGACCCACCTCCTTGAATGAGGTGGCTCACTTTCTATCCTAAGGTTAAAATTGACCCACCTCCTTGAATGAGGTGGATCACTTTCTATCATAAGGTTAACATTGATCCACCTCCTTGAATAAGGTGGATCACGTTCTATCATAAGGTTAACATTGATCCACCTCCTTGAATGAGGTGGATCACTTTCTATCATAAGGTTAACATTGATCCACCTCCTTGAATGAGGTGGATCACGTTCTATCATAAGGTTAACATTGATCCACCTCCTTAAATGAGGTGGCTCACTTTCTATCCTAAGGTTAAAATTGACCCACCTCCTTGAATGAGGTGGATCACGTTCTCTCACAAGGTTAACATTGACCCACCTCCTTGAATAAGGTGGATCACGTTCTATCACAAGGTTAACATTGACCCACCTCCTTGAATGAGGTGGCTCACGTTCTATCACAAGGTTAACATTGATCCACCTCCTTGAATGAGGTGGATCACGTTCTATCACAAGGTTAACATTGACCCACCTCCTTGAATAAGGTGGATCACGTTCTATCATAAGGTTAACATTGATCCACCTCCTTGAATGAGGTGGCTCACGTTCTATCATAAGGTTAACACTTATCCGCCTCCTTGAATGAGTTGGCTCACTTTCTATCATATGGTTAAAATTGACCCACCTCCTTGAATGAGGTGGCTCACTTTCTATCATAAGGTTAACATTGATCCACCTCCTTGAATGAGGTGGCTCACTTTCTATCACAAGGTTAACATTGATCCACCTCCTTGAATAAGGTGGAACACTTTCTATCATAAGGTTAACACTTATCCGCCTCCTTGAATGAGGTGGCTCACTTTATATCATAAGGTTAACATTGACCCACCTCCTTGAATGAGGTGGTCACGCTCTATAATAAGGTTAACATTGATCCACCTCCTTGAATAAGGTGGATCACTTTCTATCATAAGGTTAACATTGACCCACCTCCTTGAATGAGGTGGTCACGCTCTATAATAAGGTTAACATTGATCCACCAACTTAAATGAGGTGGCTCACTTTCTATCATAAGGTTAAAATTGACCCACCTCCTTGAATGAGGTGGCTCACTTTCTATCATAAGGTTAACATTGATCCACCTCCTTGAATGAGGTGGCTCGCTTTCTATCACAAGGTTAATATTGATCCACCTCCTTGAATGAGGTGGCTCACGTTCTATCATAAGGTTAACACTTATCCGCCTCCTTGAATGAGGTGGATAACTTTCAATAATAAGGTTAACATTGATCCGCTTCTTTGAATGAGGTTTATCACGTTCTATAATAAGGTTAACATTGATCCACCTCCTTGAATGTGGTAGCTCACCTTCTATCATAAGGTTAACATTGATCCACCTCCTCGAATGAGGTGGATCACTGTCTATCATAAGTTTAACATTGATCCACCTCCTTGAATGAGGTGGCTCACTTTCTATCATAAGTTTAACAATGATCCACCTCCTTGAATGAGGTGGCTGACTTTCTATCATAAGTATAACATTGATCTACCTCCTTGAATGAGGTGGCTTACTTTCTATCATAAGTATAACATTGATCCACCTCCTTGAATGAGGTGGCTCACTTTCTATCATAAGGTTAACATTGATCTACCTCCTTGAATGAGGTGGCTCACTTTCTATCATAAGTATAACATTGATCCACCTCCTTGAATGAGGTGGCTCACTTTCTATCATATTTTGATAGGTTAAATCAATTTAAATGTTATATCACAGCTAAAAGTTGTTTTTATTTTTATAACCCCCTCCTCCCCTATTTCCCGGTGTCCATTTTAAAATTATAATGTACATAGATAAATATATTTGGCATGGTCCCTTTATTTTACTTCCAAATTTCAATCGTTTATTACAATGGGAATTACTTGTTTCTGTTAGTTTTGAAAATATTAAAGATCATTTGTCTATCATTTAGAAATTTCAATTTTTAAGACTTATTTGGTTATTAATATTCGTCCTCTTAATCGAATGCCAAATTTAAATTTTCTAGCACACATACAAGTTTTTTTATTCTGTTTACATTCCCTGCCCTATTTCCCAGGGTCCCACTTTTTAAATAAAAATGGTTATACTTTTATAATTATTTGGAGTAGTTCCAATGGTTGTCTGCAGAATGTCAACCTTCTACCACCCTGAAAAGTAGTTAGTTAGTTAGTTAGTTTTGGTAATCTTGAACCCCACCCGCTTTTCCCAAACTCACCAGGGGACTCATGGTGTGGATGCCGTACACAAACTATTTCATATTAGTATTCTGTGACCCGGTAATACTTCATATATCAAACTTTAGCTTTATAGAGTGACATAGAACTTGCCACCCCTTTTTGCCACTCTATACGTCTTTAGGCGATGAAATTTGAACAACCTTAAAAATATTTTCAAACAATTCTATAAAGAGATATTAATTTAAATTTCAAGGCTCTTTGTTCACCCCTGATCTATTTACTAGGTAGTATAGAGTTCAGTAAGGTCCACTAACTGAAAATACACACGGTCTGTGAATTATGAAAATGTCAACCCCACTTTCTAAATCCTTTCAGGTTGAATTACCCAAAATTAGTTATTATCTCTGGTTTAAGGCCAAAAAGGAACCTTTACTCAAAATTTCAAGTGTCCAGGTTTGAAAACATTAAGCTCTTCTTACTAAACCACAAACTCCCCAACCTAGTTTATTGTCTCTAGAGGTAAAATTTGTTGGAATGCTAGTCTAGGTGTTTCAGGTAAATGAAGCCTGGTTATCTCCATAGTCTAAGTGTTCCAGGTAAATGAATCCTGGTTATATAAACCTTGTTGGAATGATAGTCTAAGTGTTCCAGTTAAATGAATCCTGGTTATCTCCACCTTGTTGGAATGCTAGCCTAAGTGTTCCAGGTAAATGAAGCCTGTTTTTATCCACCTTGTTGGAATGCTAGTCTAAGTGTTCCAGGAAAATGAAGCCTGTTAATCTCCACCTTGTTGGATAGCTAGTATAAGTGTTTCAGGTAAATGAAGCCTGGTTATCTCCACCTTGTTGGAATGGTAGTATAAGTGTTTCAGGTAAATGAAGCCTGGCTATATCCACCTTGTTGGAATGCTGGTCTAAGTGTTTCAGGTAAATGAATCCTGGTTGTCTCCACCTTGTTGGAATGCTAGTCTAAGTGTTTCAGGTAAATGAATCCTGGTTATCTCCACCTTGTTGGAATGCTAGTCTAAGTGTTTCAGGTAAATGAAGCCTGGTTATCTCCACCTTGTTGGAATGCTAGTCTAAGTGTTTCAGGTAAATGAAGCCTGGTTATCTCCACCTTGTTGGAATGCTAATCTAAGTGTTTCAGGTAAATGAAGCCTGGTTATCTCCACCTTGTTGGAATGCTAATCTAAGTGTTTCAGGTAAATGAAGCCTGGTTATCTCCACCTTGTTGGAATGCTAATCTAAGTGTTTCAGGTAAATGAATCCTGGTTATCTCCACCTTGTTGGAATGCTAGTCTAAGTGTTTCAGGTAAATGAAGCCTGGTTATCTCCACCTTGTTGGAATGCTAGTCTAAGTGTTCCAGGTAAATGAAACCTGGTTATCTCCACCTTGTTGAAATGGTAGTATAAGTGTTACAGGTAAATGAAACCTAGTTATCTCCACCTTGTTGGAATTCTAGTCTAAGTGTTTCAGGTAAATGAAGACTAGTTATCTCCACCTGTTTGGAATGCTAGTCTAAGTGTATCAGGTAAATGAAGCCTGGTTATTTCAACCTTGTTGGAATGCTAGTCTAAGTGTTTCAGGTAAATGAAGCCTAGTTATCTCCACCTTGTTGGAAAGCTAGTCTAAGTGTTTCAGGTAAATTAAGCCTAGTTATCTCCACATTTTTGGAATGCTAGTCTAATTGTTTCAGGTAAGTGAAGCCTAGTTATCTCCACCTTGTTGGAATGCTAGTCTAAGTGTTTCAGGTAAATGAAGCCTCGATATCTCAACCTTGTTGGAATTCTAGTCTAAATGTTTCAGGTAAATGAAGCCTGTTTTTATCCACCTTGTTGGAATGCTAGTCTAAGTGGTCCAGGTAAATGAATCCTGTTTTTATCCACCTTGTGGGAATACTAGTCTAAGTTGTTACAGGTAAATGAAGCCTGTTTATCTCCACCTTGTTGGAATGCTGGTCTAAGTGTTTCAGGTAAATGAAGCCTAGTTATCTCCACCTTGTTGGAATGCTAGTCTAAGTGATTCAGGTAGATGAAGCCTGATTTTATCCACATTGTTGAAATGATAATCTAAGGGTTCCATGTAAATGAATAATGGTTGTCTCCACCTTTTTGGAATGCTAGTCTAAGTGTTTCATGTAAATGAATCCTGGTTATCTCCACCTTTTTGGAATGCTAGTCTAAGTGTTTCAGGTAAATGAATCTTGTTTATTTCCACCTTGTTGGAATGCTAGTATAAGTGTTCCAGGTAAATGAAGCCTAGTTATCTCCACCTTTTTGGAATGCTAGTCTAAGTGTTTATTGTAAATGAATCCCGGTTATCTCCAACTTTTTGGAATGCTAGTCTAAGTGTTTCAGGTAAATGAAGCCTGGTTATCTCCACCTTGTTGGAAAGCTAGTCTAAGTGTTTCAGGTAAATGAAGCCTGGTTATCTCCACCTTGTTAGAATGCTGGTCTAAGTGTTTCAGGTAAATGAAGCCTGGTTATCTCCACCTTGTTGGAATGCTAATCTAAGTGTTTCAGGTAAATGAATCCTGGTTGTCTCCACCTTGTTGGAATGCTAGTCTAAGTGTTTCAGTTAAATAGAGCCTGGTTTTCTCCAGCTTGTTGGAATGCTAGTCTAAGTTTTCCAGGTAAATGAAACCTGGTTATCTCCACCTTGTTGAAATGGTAGTATAAGTGTTACAGGTAAATGAATCTTGGTTATCTCCACCTTGTTGGAATTCTAGTCTAAGTGTTCCAGGTAAATGAAGCCTGGTTATCTCCACCTTGTTGGAATGGTAGTATAAGTGTTCCAGGTAAATGAAGTCTGGTTATCTCCACCTTGTTGGAATGTTAGTCCAAATGTTTCAGGTAAAAGAAGCCTGGTTATCTCCAGCTTGTTGAAATACTAGTCTAAGTGTTTCAGGTAAATGAAGCCTGGTTGTCTCCACCTTGTTGGAATTCTAGTCTAAGTGTTCCATGTAAATGAAGCCTGGTTATCTCCACCTTGTTGGAATACTGGTCTAAATCCACAAGGTAAATGAATCCTGTTTATCTCAACCTTGTTGGAATGCTAGTCTGAGTGTTTCAGAAAAATGAAGGCTAGTTATCTCCACCTTGTTGGAATGCTAGTATAGGTGTTCAAGGTAAAATGAATCCTGTTTATCTCCACCTTGTTGGAATTCTAGTCTAAGCGTTTCAGGTAAATGAAGCCTAGTTATCTCTCCACCTTGTTGGAATGCTAGTCATAGTGTTTCAGGTTAATGAAGCCAACTATCTCCACCTTGTTGGAATGCGAGTCTAAGTGTTTCAGGTAAATGAAGCTGGTTATCTCCATCTTGTTGGAATGCTAGTCTAAGTGTTACAGGTAAATGAATCCTAGTTATCACCACCTTGTTGGAATTCTAGTCTAAGTGTTTCAGGTAAATGAAGACTAGTTATCTCCACCTGGTTGGAATGCTAGTCTAAGTGTATCAGGTAAATGAAGCCTGGTTATTCAACCTTGTTGGAATGCTAGTCTAAGTGTTTCAGGTAAATGAAGCCTAGTTATCTCCACCTTGTTGGAAGCTAGTCTAAGTGTTTCAGGTAAATGAAGCCTAGTTATCTCCACATTTTGGAATGCTAGTCTAAATTGTTTCAGGTAAGATGAAGCCTAGTTATCTCCAACCTTGTTGGAATGCTAGTCTAAGTGTTTCAGGTAAATGAAGCCTCGATATTCTCAACCTTGGTTGGAATTCTAGTCTAAGTGATTCAGGTATATGAAGCCTGTTTTTATCCACCTTGTTTGAATGCTAGTCTAAGTGGTCCAGGTAAATGAATCCTGTTTTTATATCCACCTTGTTGGGAATACTAGTCTAAGTTGTTACAGGTAAATGAAGCCTGTTATCTCCACCTTGTTGGAATGCTGGTCTAAGTGTTTCAGGTAAATGAAGCCTAGTTATCTCCACCTTGTTGGAATGCTAGTCTAAGTGATTCAGGTAGATGAAGCCTGATTTTATCCACCTTGTTGAAATGATATCTAAGGTTTCCATGTAAATGAAAATGGTTGTCTCCACCTTTTTGGAATGCTAGTCTAAGTGTTCATGTAAATGAATCCTGGTTATCTCCACCTTTTGGAATGCTAGTCTAAGTGTTTCAGGTAAATGAATCTTGTTATTCCACCTTGTTGGAATGCTAGTATAAGTGTTCAGGTAAATGAAGCCTAGTTATCTCCACCTTTTTGGAATGCTAGTCTAAGTGTTTATGTGTAAATGAATCCCGGTTATCTCCACTCTTTTGGAATGCTAGTCTAAGTGTTTCAGGTAAATGAATCCTTTTTATCTCCACCTTGTTGGAATGCTGTCTAATCCACAGGTTAATGAATCCGGTTTATCTCCACCTTGTTGGAATGCTAGTCTAAGTGTTCTAAGTAAATGAAGCCTGGTTATCTCCACCTTGTTGGATATGCTAATCCAAATGTTTCAGGTAAATGAAGCCTGGTTTATCTCACCTTGTTGAAATACTAGTCTAAGTGTTTCAGGTAAATGAAGTATGGTTGTCTCCACCTTGTTGGAAATCTAGTCTAAGTGTTCCAGTAAATGAATCCTGATTATCTCCACCTTGTTGGAATGCTAGGTCTAAATCCACAAGGTTAATGAATCATGGTTATCTCCACCTTGTTGTAATGCTAGTCTAAGTGTTTCAGTAAATGAAGCCTAGTTATCTCCACTTAGTTGGAATGCTAGTCTAAGTGTTTCAGGTAAATGAAGCCTGTTATCTCCACCTTGTTGGAATGCTAGTCTAAGTGTTCCAGTAAATGAATCCTGATTATCTCCACCTTGTAGGAATGCTGGTCTAATCTCAATGGTAATGAATCCTGTTTATTCCACCTTGTTGGAATGCTAGTCTAAGTGTTTCCAGATAAATGAAGCCTAATTATCTCCACCTAGTTGGAATGCTAGGTCTAAGTTTCAGGTAAATGAACCAGTTATCTCCACCGTGTTGGAATGCTAGTCATAGTGTTTCTAAGTAAATGAAGCCTAGTTATCTCCACCTTGTTGGAATGCTAGTCTAAGTGTTCCAGGTAAATGAAGCCTGGTTATCTCCACCTTGTTGGAATACTAGTCTAAGTGTTTCCAGGTAAATGAAGACTAGTTATCTCCACCTTGTTGGAATGCTAGTCTAAGTGTTTCAGTAAATGGAACCTGTTATCTCCACCTGTTGGAATGCTAGTCTAATGTTTTAGGTAAATGAAGCCTAGTTATCTCCACTTGTTGGAATGCTAGTCTAAGTGTTTCAGGTAAATGAATCTGTTTATCCACCTTGTTGGAATGCTAGTCTAAGAGTTTCAGGTAAATGAAGCCTGGTTATCTCCACCTTGTTGGAATGATAGTCTAAGTGTTCCAGGTAAATAATCCTAGTTATCTCCACCTTGTTGGAATGCTAGTCAAAGTGTTTCAGGTAATGAAGCCTAGTTATTCCACCTAGTTGGAATGCTAGTCTAAGTGTTTCAGGTAAATGAAGCCTAGTTATCTCCAACTTGTTGGAATGCTAGTCTAAGTGTTCAGTAAATGAAGCCTAAATGAATCCTGATTATCTCCACCTTGTTGGAATGCCTGGTCTAAATCCACAAGGTTAATGAATCTGTTTATCTCCACCTTGTTTGAAGCTAGTCTAAGTGTTCCAGGTTAAATGAAGCCTAGTTATCTCCACCTAGTTGGAATGCTAGTCTAAGTGTTTCAGGTAAATGAAGCCTATTTATCTCCACCTTGTTGGAATGCTAGTCATAGTGTTTCAGGTAAATAAGCCTAGTTATCTCCACCTTGTTGGAATGCTAGTCTAAGTGTTTCAGGTAAATGAAGCCTGGTTATCTCCATCTTGTTGGAATTCTAGTCCAAGTGTTTCAGGTAAATGAAGCCTGGTTATCTCAACCATGTTGGAATGAAGCCTAGTTATCTCCACCTTGTTGGAATGCTAGTCTAAGTGTTTCAGGTAAATGAAGCCTAGTTATCTCCACCTTGTTGGAATGCTAGTCATATTGTTTTCAGGTAAATGAAGCCTAGTTATCTCCACCTTGTTGGAATGCTATTCTAAGTGTTTTCAGGTAAATGTAAGCCTGGTTATCTCAACCTTGTTGGAATGCTATCTAAGTGTTTCAGGTAAATGAAGCCTGTTATCTCAACCTTGTTGGAATGCTAGTCTAAGTAGTTTTCAGGTAAATGAAGCCTGGTCTATTCCACCTTGTTGGAATCTAGTCTAAGTGTTTCAGGTAAATGAAGCCTGGTTATCTCCATCTTGTTGGAATGCTAGTCTAAGTGTTCAAGTAAATGAATACTGATTATCTCCACCTTGTTGGAATGCCGTGTCTAAATCCACAAGGTTAATGAATCGTGTTTATCTCCACCTTGTTTGAAAGCTAGTCTAAGTGTTCCAGGTAAATGAAGCCTAGTTTATCTCCACCTAGTTGGAATGCTAGTCTAAGTGTTTCAGGTAAATGAAGCCTATTTATCTCCACCTTGTTGGAATGCTAGTCATATTGTTTCAGGTAAATTAAGCTAGTTATCTCCACCTTGTTGGAATGCTAGTCTAAGTGTTTCAGGTAAATGAAGTCTGGTTATCTCCATTTTGTTGGAATTCTAGTCCAAGTGTTTCAGGTATATGAAGCCTGGTTATCTCAACCATGTTGGAATGAAGCCTAGTTATCTCCACCTTGTTGGAATGCTAGTCTAAGTGTTTCAGGTAAATGAAGCCTAGTTATCTCCACCTTGTTGGAATGCTAGTCATATTGTTTCAGGTAAATGAAGCCTAGTTATCTCCACCTTGTTGGAATGCTATTCTAAGTGTTTCAGGTAAATGAAGCCTGGTTATCTCAACCTTGTTGGAATGCTATTCTAAGTGTTTCAGGTAAATGAAGCCTGGTTATCTCAACCTTGTTGGAATGCTAGTCTAAGTATTTCAGGTAAATGAAGCCTGGCTATTTCCACCTTGTTGGAATACTAGTCTAAGTGTTTCAGGTAAATGAAGCCTGGTTATCTCCATCTTGTTGGAATGCTAGTCTAAGTGTTTCAAGTAAATGAAGCCTAGTTATCTCCACCTTGTTGGAATTCTAATCAAAGTTTTTCAGGTAAATGAAGCCTAGTTATCTCCACCTTGTTGGAATGCTAGTCTAAGTGTTTCAGGTAAATGAAGCCTAGTTATCTCCACCTGGTTGGAATTCTAGTCTAAGTGTTTCATGTAAATGAAGCCTGTTTTTATCCACCTTGTTGGAATGTTAGTCTAAGTATTTAAAGATAAATGAAACCTGTTTATCTCCACCTTGTTCTAATGTTAGTATAAGTGTTTCAGGTAAATGAAGCCTGATTTTTTCCACCTTGTTGGAATGCTAGTCTAAGAGTTCCAGGTAAATGAATCCTGGTTATCTCCACCTTATTGGAATGCTTGTATAAGTGTATCAGGTAAATGAATCCTATTTATCTCCACCTTGTTGGAATGCTAGTCTAAATCCACAAGGTAAATTAATCCTGGTTATCTCCACGTTGTTGGAATGCTAGTTTAAGTGTTTCAGGTAAATTAATCCTGGTTATCTCCACCTTTTTGGAATGCTAGTCTAAATGTTTCAGGAAATGAATCCTGTTTATCTCCACCTTGTTGGAATGCTAGTATAAGTGTTCCAGGTAAATGAAACCGGGTTATATCCATCTTGTTGGAATGCTAGTCTAAGCGTTTCAGGTAAATGAAGCCTAGTTATCTCCACCTTGTTGGAATGCTAGTCTAAGTGTTTCAGGTAAATGAATCCTGGTTATCTCCAACTCGTTGGAATGCTAGTCTAAGTGTTTCAGGTAAATGAAGCCTAGTTATCTCCACCTTGTTGGAATGCTAGTCTAAGTATTTCAGGTAAATGAAGACTAGTTATCTCCACCTTGTTGGAATGCTAGTCTAAGTGTTTCAGGTAAATAAAGTCTTGTTATCTCCATTTTGTTGGAATGCTATTCTAAGTGTTTCAGGTAAATGAAGCCTAGTTATCTCCACCTTGTTGGAATGCTAGTCTAAGTGTTTCAGGTAAATGAAGTCTGGTTATCTCCATCTTGTTGGAATGCTATTCTAATTGTTTCAGGTAAATGAAGCCTAGTCATCTCCACCTTGTTGGAATGCTAGTCTAAATGTTTCAGGTAAATGAAGCCTAGTTATCTCCACCTTGTTGGAATGCTAGTCTAAGTGTTTCAGGTAAATAACGTCTGGTTATCTCCAATTTATTGGAATGCTAGTCTAAGTGTTTCAGGTAAATGAATCCTATTTATCTCCACCTTGTTGGAATGCTAGTCATAGTGTTTAATGTGAATGAAGCCTATTTATCTCCACCTTGTTGGAGTTCTAGTTTAAGTGTTCCAGGTAAATGACTCCTGTTTATCTCCACCTTGTTGGAATGCTAGTCTAAATCCACAAGGTAAATTAATCCTGGTTATCTCCACCTTGTTGGAATTCTATTCTAAGTGTTTCTGGTAAATAAAGCCTGTTTTTATCCACCTTTTTGGAATGCTAGTCTAAGTGTTCCAGGTAAATGAATCCTGGTTGTCTCCACCTTGTTGGAATGCTAGTCTAAGTGTTCCAAGTAAATGAAGCTTGGTTATCTCCATCTTGATGGAATGCTGGTCTAAGTGTTCCAGGTAAATGAAGCCTGGCTAACTCCACCTTGTTGGAATGCTAGTCTAAGTGTTCCTGGTAAATGAAGCCTGGCTATCTCCACCTTGTTGGAATGCTAGTCTAAGTGTTCCAGGTAAATGAAGCATGGCTATCTCCACCTTGTTGGAATGCTAGTCTAAGTGTTCCCGGTAAATGAAGCCTGGTTATCTCCACCTTGTTGGAATTCTAGTCTAAGTGTTCCAGGTAAATGAATCCTGGTTGTCTCCACCTTGTTGGAATGCTAGTCTAAGTGTTCCAGGTAAATGAAGCCTGGTTATCTCCACCTTGTTGGAATTCTAGTCTAAGTGTTTCAGGTAAATGAAGCCTGGTTATCTCCACCTTTATAGAATGCTGGTCTAAGTGTTCCCGGTAAATGAAGCCTAACTATTTCCACCTTGTTGGAATTCTAGTCTAAGTGTTTCAGGTAAATAAAGCCTGGTTATTTCCACCTTGTTGGAATGCTAGTCTAAGTTTTCCAGGTAAATGAAGCCTGGCTATATCCACCTTGTTGGAATGCTAGTCTAAGTTTTCCAGGTAAATGAAGCCTGGCTATATCCACCTTGTTGGAATGCTGGTCTAAGTGTTTCAGGTAAATGAATCTTGGTTGTCTCCACCTTGTTGGAATGCTAGTCTAAGTGTTTCAGGTAAATGAATCCTGGTTATCTCCACCTTGTTGGAATGCTAGTCTAAGTGTTTCAGGTAAATGAAGCCTGGTTATCTCCACCTTGTTGGAATGCTAGTCTAAGTGTTTCAGGTAAATGAAGCCTGGTTATCTCCACCTTGTTAGAATGCTGGTCTAAGTGTTTCAGGTAAATGAAGCCTGGTTATCTCCACCTTGTTGGAATGCTAGTCTAAGTGTTTCAGGTAAATGAAGCCTGGTTATCTCCACCTTGTTAGAATGCTGGTCTAAGTGTTTCAGGTAAATGAATCCTGGTTATCTCCACCTTGTTAGAATTCTGGTCTAAGTGTTCCAGGTAAATGAAGCCTGGTTGTCTCCACCTTGTTGGAATGCTAATCTAAGTGTTTCAGGTAAATGAATCCTGGTTGTCTCCACCTTGTTGGAATGCTAGTCTAAGTGTTTCAGTTAAATAGAGCCTGGTTATCTCCAGCTTGTTGGAATGCTAGTCTAAGTTTTCCAGGTAAATGAAGCCTGGCTATATCCACCTTGTTGGAATGCTAGTCTAAGTGTTTCAAGTAAATGAAGTCTGGCTATATCCACCTTGTTGGAATGCTAGTCTAAATAATTCAGGTAAATGAAGCCTGGTTATCTCCACCTTGTTGGAATTCTAGTCTAAGTGTTCCAGGTAAATGAAGCCTGGCTATCTCCACCTTGTTGGAATGTTAGTCTAAGTGTTCCAGGTAAATGAAGCCTGGCTATCTACAATTTGTTGGAATACTAGTCTAAGTGTTCCCGGTAAATGAAGCCTGGCTATTTCCACCTTGTTGGAATTCTAGTCTAAGTGTTTCAGGTAAATGAATCCTGGTTATCTCCACCTTGTTGGAATGCTAGTCTAAGTGTTTCAGATAAATGAAGCCTGGCTATCTCCAATTTGTTGGAATGCTAGTCTAAGTGTTCCCGGTAAATGAAGCCTGGCTATTTCCACCTTGTTGGAATGCTATTCTAAGTGTTCCCGGTAAATGAAGCCTGGCTATTTCCACCTTGTTGGAATTCTAGTTTAAGTGTTTCAGGTATATGAAGCCTGGTTATCTCCACCTTGGTGGAATGCTAGTCTAAGTGTTCCCGCTAAATGAAGCCTGGCTATTTCCACCCTGTTGGAATTCTAGTCTAAGTGTTCCAGGTAAATGAAGCCTGGTTATCTCCACCTTGTTGGAATGCTAGTCTAAGTGTTTCAGATAAATGAAGCCTGGTTATCTCCACCTTGTTGGAATGCTAGTCTAAGTGTTTCAGGTAAATGAAGCCTGGCTATCTCCACCTGGTTGGAATTCTAGTTTAAGTGTTCCAGGTAAATGAAGCCTGGTTATCTTCACCTTGTTGGAATTCTAGTCTAAGTGTTCCAGGTAAATGAAGCCTGGTTATCTCCACCTTGTTGAAATGCTAGTCTAAGTGTTTCAGATAAATGAAGCCTGGCTATCTCCACCTTGTTGGAATTCTAGTCTAAGTATTCCAGGTAAATGAAGCCTGGTTATCTCCACCTTGTTGGAATTCTAGTCTAAGTATTCCAGGTAAATGAAGCCTGGTTATCTCCACCTTGTTGGAATGCTAGTCTAAGTGTTCCAGGTAAATGAAGCCTGGCTATCTCCACCTTGTTGGAATGCAGTCCATTTCCACTCAGACCTCTTAAGTGGATTGACAGACGAGCAAACAGTCGGATAAGTATTCTTGTCTGTGTTACGTCTGACTGTTCTACAAACTGTTTTTCTACAACCGTCTAAAGGGGGTAAGAAGTAAAATAAAAGCAGCCGACTCAATTCTTGGAATCGCCATAACATCCGGCGCAATGCTCTTTTACTTGTGCCACGGCCGGCCTTTCCTTGCTCTCTTCAGTGTTTATCAACTTGTTAGCTCATAGCTGGTAGTCTCTGTGGCTTAAGGCCATATCTACAGAAACATTTTTTTTTCCTCATTCGAAAGAGTTTTATTCTATGAAATGTTAAACATCAAAAATTTATTTTTAACTATTTTTATTCAAGAGCTATGAGGGTAAGAAACTTCAATTTTTACGCTTTCCAAATCAAGTTTTAGGCTAAACTTTTTGAAATAAAATTTTGAAAATTAAAATTTAGTATCTTTAATACTATACCTATTTGATAAAGCTGGGATTTTACCGTAGGTTTAAGCATACTCTATATAAATATACTCAAAGTTCCCTTAAAATCAACACAATTCAACAATTGTTTATTAATACTTATTCATCTATAAATATATAATATTAGTATTCATGCGATGTATTGATGTGTATACTTAAGATTAAAAAAATATTCATATTTAAATATGCAAAGTTTTACTGAATAACTTGATTTGCGTATGACATAAAAATATGCACTGAAATTCCAAGTTCGCTGACGGGATCAAAACTTTGTAGGGAAGTGTAGCTTAGTCGACAAGAACGGTTGATAGCCCGCCTCCACAGCAGTAACTCCAGCTGTATTATCACAGGCACACAAAATCTGCAGTCCGTGCGAGATTCGAGATTAACGATCATTCACAAGTTGTCTCTTAAAATAGTTAGACTCATATTAATAATAATATTTAGAAACGCGTCTTACTAACCGTTCGGGTAAAACCATATTGTAGTGATATTAATATTTATACCACTATCAGGGTTATTTCATTATTAAAACATGTAGTAATTTTTAGATTTGTGTTTTATTTGTAATCTCTGTGAACCGTAAACACACTATATATATATAATTATTAAAATTATAAACAATGGTTCCTTCCATCACAACCTGGAAAACGTCAAGCTTTGAAACCGAGAACGGGCATAATATAATGTATTATATAGGCAGATAGGCTTTATGTTTGTTTTATATGTTAGGGGTTTCCAGAATCAGTAACACAGAATATACGATCTAGTAAACAATAAATGGCTGTAAGCGATCGCCCAGGGTTTCGACACATTTCATATCAAGAATGATTAAATAATTATTTAACATTTAAAAACAGTTTTTACAGCCATTGTATAAAAAATCTTTTTCATGAAAAAACTGCAATTTAGGCAGTTTATAGTGTTTTAATTTCTTAGCTATTTGAACTAGTTTAGTCATTATTAATGCAGAAAAAGGCATTATTTTATATAGTTTAAATTGGCAAAACTTATTACTCTGAATACATTAATATCCATATGGAAAAAATAATTTCACGATCTTCAATTTAGTGAATACTGCAATTATTATTTTCAATTAAATTATTTATGTTTTTATTAGAGGTAGAATATTTATACTGTCAGTCAGACTTAGATCTTGGTTCATATGGGATTATCTGCATGATAAATTTTATTGATTAATTACATTTTTATAACATTAAAATTTTGTGATTATTTACATTTTAAATCATATGGGCGATTTTCCTCAAATTAGTTAGGCCTAGGTTATAGGTAAATATAATGTGGGCATAAATGGTGATTATGAAAGCATTAATTTATATATATATATATATATGCACTTTATCTTAAGAAGCAAACCCAAAAAGTCAAGTGGTTACCATTAAATTGATTATATTGTTCAAATATTTGATAATTTTAGGAATATGGCAAGTTTCTACAGTTAAATAGAATTATTGAATTCTAAGACATATACAACATCCAGAAGAAGGCCGAGAAGTGTTCAAATAATAAATATTACGCTCCTACCAGAAATCGAACCCGAAGCCCTTTGCACTGTAGCTAATCCCACTAGTGACTGAGCTAACGTGTCGGGCTATGATACTATAATTATATCACATTTATAGCCTGTATTTTCTTACGTTCTCTCCCACAACTGTCAAACTGTTAATTGAGTGGCCTCTTGAAAATATGCTTGATAAGAAAAAGATTATTTATCGCCTTAAAAATTGTGTGAATGCAAGAATCTACGTTTAAGCTTGCAATTTTTCCAGCATTTTATATGGCTTAAATTTTGGATACTACTCTATTTAAATATTTAGAATTTCTCTGTTAATCCCACCTATAAGGGTATAATAAGGTCAAGTTAAACGTTGTAGTTCCTATATAAGTAGTCTATGATGTGTCAATTAGTGAGATATCCTGTGGGCACCTAAACAATATAGGAGGGTAGCGTGTTCGTTATTTATGTATTTTTAACTCACTGAGAGAGTAATTTAAGAACCAAGTATGATAGTATAGTAGTAATTGATGTTTTCATTTGTAAGAGTGTGAGCACTTTGAAATTACCTCAAATGAAAAACCGCTATTTACTATTGTAACGACAGTCTTTCTACCGATTTTTTATTATTTTTTTTCAAATAAATAATGTAATAAAATAATTATTTCATTCACTATGGAATGTATTTTATTACATATAACTCATAAAAAAATATGTGTGAGAGAGAGAACGATTTTTATTTGGATTAATTTAATAAAAATAACTGAAACATTCTTATCCAAATAAGATGTAATAATAATAATATTTAGCACCGCGTCTTACTACCCCTTTGGGTTATACGCTTTAAGTACTAATTACGCAAATGGATTAGGAATTGGGAAGGTTGTATTAGAGGAAGTGAACCCGCATTTGCGTGGAGGGATAGTGGAAAACCATTTAGGAAAAACCACCCCAGTTCACCCGACTGAGATTTGAACCTCGATCTCCCCGTCCTCAGCAGTCGAGCTCAACACAACAAGCGCGTTAGCCAACTACGCCACCGAGGCGGGTAAATAAGATGTAACTTATATATAATCGCTCCCCAATGTTTTTAGACCCTTTGAATTATTTAGTGATTATATTTTGAGGTTTGAGTTATTCTAGGGTGCAAGGAGAAGGAAACAAAATTTTATAGTAAATGCACCCTATTTACTTGGAGAGTGGATTGGAAAACTATAGAAAGAGAACACATGTGGAAAGCCACCTAAAAATTTGTAATAATTATATATATATATATTTATTTGTCTAGGTAAATTATTAATAAACCCACCTTTTTATTGTAAACTCGAGTGCTGCAAGTTCCTAGTAATTTTTTGAATACATATTTTCTACCCGATTCCCCAACCGATTCAAGTCCTTATCGAAGTTTAGCTTTATATAATATATGCTCACTTTGAAATAATAGATTATTATATGTCACATGACTTGCACAAATGAACAACGTAAATCATCAGTTTTGTTCAATTTTCTCTCTCTCTCTGGTGTATGTGTATATATATATATAATTACAGCTTATATTGTTGTATAAAACATATTTATCTTTATAATACGCTTTATCTCTAATGAAAAATCATTATTTGCCTGGTTTTTATACATTTTAAAATGATAATTTAGGCCCTAATATTTGTTCTATTACAGAGAAGACATGTGTGATACGGAGTACATGTCCGGTGTGGTAAAACTCCCTCCTTACTCAAATGATAACATTATTAGACATAAATATTCTGATGTTGAATGTACCGATTAAGAATTCCAAAGCTCTGAACAAGATGATAGTTGTGAGATTAATTCAATAGAAATGAAGAATTTTGAGTTGTATAGGAAAGTGACGATGACATACCTAGATTATTGATGAGAACGATACCTCCGTCAAAAATAATATAACAGGAATCACGGATAGATATTTAATATTTTCTTAAATAATCCCACAATTTGTACCATGGGTAGGTACCAACTGTAAAAAAAAAATACGTCCGCGAAGTTGCCCTCTCCCCAATTTAAAAATTCAAGGTTTTTTTTATTGCAATCGTTTGTTTTTCGCTTGTTGCAGATTGATCCACAAATATTTTCGTTTGTTCTGTTTTGATAGGCCCACAAATGATATGTCTACATTGGTGGGGCCAACTTCACGGTAACACCCCACGCCCCCGCCTCCGCCCCCCTCCACACACACTTTGAAAAATCACATTTTTATGTTTTCCGATCGTTTGTTTCCAGATTATACCGCAAAAAGGCTAGTTTGTTCTGGATTTGTTCTTGCACAAATGGGACATGAACTTGTGATACTTTGCTTACTCGTGAGGGGCCAACTTTACGGTAGCCCCCCATTTTGAAAAATGCATGTATTTACTATTGCATTCGCTTGTTTCGGATTGTCCAGCAAAAATTTCGTTTGTCCGTTTTGATACGCTCACAAATGATATGTTTACTTTGTATCTCCACGAAGCTGCCTCACCATCTTTCCCCCTAAAGAAATTTAAAAAATAAATTTTATGATTGCAATTTTTGTTCTTCGTTTGTTCCGGATTGTTCAGGAAAAAATAGTTTGATATGTCTTTATACGCCCATAAATTGTATGTTTACATTGCACGTCAATGAAGTTGACTCCCTTCCCCCATCTTTTAAAAATCCATATTTTTATGATTGCAATAATTTGTTCTTCGTTTGTTCCGGAAGGTTCCTAAAAAAACGCACATTTCGTTTTGGCAGGACAACACAAGATTTATTTACACTAGGAGCGTAGATTGACGCTCTATGGCAACCATATTCTCCACATGAACACATACAACTTTTAAAAATCGTATTTTATCTTTGCAAACAATAATACGTTCTTGGTTAGTTTTAAATTTCTTTTTGCAAAGATTTCCATTTATTCCTTTTGTAAAGCCTATATAATTTTTTCTAGTAGTAGCTCTCTCACATTCTTTCAAAACTTGAACATTTTTTGTTCAAAGTTTGTTTTTATTTTGTTTGAGTTCCTTAACATGTTTATCTTTATTTCGTTCTGAATTTCTTTTAAAAAATGTTTTTATTTCATGTTGATAGTTTAAAATTACTATATTTTTATCTCTATGGTAAGCTACCTCAACTGGATAAAATATAACAAAATTTGTATTTTTTATTATAAAACTTTATTAGTTTGTTCCAGATTATTGTGCATTATATTTTAGTTTGTTAGTTCTTAGATCTCTTACAAACGCTAAATAAACTAGTGTCACTAGAGATGATGGCCTTTTGTATGTGCGACCTGTATAAGAATGTCCCATTTGATTCGCTCACTATGCACAAAAAAGCAATAAAATGGCGGAGCAAGTCAGAAATACAAAAACTTGGTCTTCAACTTATTGCATGCCATAAAACTTATAGTAAAGAAAAGTATTTTTTTAGGCCTCGCTTCGTCCTAAGCTTCAAAATATTGGTTTCGTCTAATTGGACTGTTGTGAAATTACCGAAAGATACCCAAGATCTTACCTCCTCCTTCCCCCACCCCCTCAAGAGAGCTCATAGCTAGGTTATCCTAAAGTATTGACATCGCACCCTCCTTTTGTTTGCTACTATTACTGTTATGAAGTAGTAAATAGTACCTTTGACCGCAAAGAGACATGATTGGAAGGAAATGTCAATTATTCCAACTCTGACACTTACGAAGAAGACTAAGAAACTCCTCGACAGTAAAAATTATTTTTTCAAATCAAAGTCTACTAACAGGACCTAGAATAATTTTCCAAAAAAAGTTATTAAAAATATCTATAGAATAGGCTGAAATTCTAAAAAATTGCTAAAAATTTGCCAAAAAAAACCAAACTAAGAAATTAAACAAAAAATCGAAATGAATGCACATGACTAAATCAAACACGTGCCTTTACAAATGGAAAATAAAAAATAGCTATGCAATAAAGTCTTTTAACAGCTAAACTCTTGCATTCTGGTAAATATAATATTGATTTACAAAAATTTAGTTTAAAAAAAATCCCATCCCATCGTTTAATTTCAGCGTCTAATCGTTTATGTTGATTTTACAAACATGACAAACAAATAGGATACATAATTCATTTTCAACATTATCTTATCATTCCTACAACTATTTGATTAAAAACAATAGGTTTGAGTATCTATGCATTATAAAATATCGATATCATTTAAAAATATACTAATTTAACATAAGTGCCTCGATCTTATTCAAACCAGAATGGGCTACCATGAAGTTGGCCCCTCTTCCCCCAATGTAAACATACTACTTGTGGGTTTTTCAAAACAGAACAAGCAAAAACATGTGTCTATCAATCCGGAACAAGCGAGGAACAAACGATTTCAATCAAAACACCATGAATTTTCAAAAGTGTGTGGGGGGGGAGATGTTTCCATGAAGTTGGCCCCTCATGAGTAAAGAAAGTGTCAAATTTACGTCATATTTGTGCAAGAACAAATACACAGCAAACGAAATTTTTTGCGGAACAATTCGGAACAAACAATGAAACAATGAAAATATCAATTTTCTAAATGTATGGGGTGGGGGGGAGGGGGGTTAGGTCTACCGTAAAGATTCCCCCCAATATAATAAGCATATCATTTTTGGGTTTATCAAAATGGAACAAACGAAAATCTTCACTGAACAATCCAGAACAAAGATTGTAATCATAAAATCTTGACCTTTTTATAATGATAGACCAACTACGGACGTAAATGACGGATATCCAGCCAGAAATGTAACCGAAGAGAACTCTACTGAATGTATTGCTCTTTTTGCAAGCTCATCAACACTTCCCGGCCCTTGCTACTCGGATACTTCATCACTGACCAGCCAACGAAATTATCAAACACCAAGTTCAAACAGTTGACCCAAGGAGTATCAGCTTACGTCTGTGCTTCTGTGCCGACACAACAAGGCTGCTTGACGTACACTACCATAATAAAGCTGAAGTCATGTATCCATGCGAAGCTCTAGAGTTGCTAGTGGTACTAATGCCCTTAAGGGGAGAGAGGTCGATCCTTGGAGTTGGTCTCCAAACAATTAAATTGTGTTAATGAATTTATCCTGCTATGAACTTGATAAAGGACTTAAATAGAGAACGGAAAAATGTCCTAATTTTCACGTAAATAAAGTATAAGAAGGTTCACTTTAGACACTAATTTGTAAGATCATCTTCTATCTTGTCGACTAGTATTCCATTCCTAGTATTGAAGCAGTTGAGAGATTCTAATTGGTCACATCCTTATGGCGGTGTCTTTACAAGTAGGGATACTGTCTCGGGCTGGTTTGATGACAAGACCTTTTGTTCATTGATCAAAGGAATTGCGTCATTTACAACAGCCAAATAACTTTAAAATAATCCCGCAAGATCGTTACTACTACACAAGTTATACTAAAGAATCAGATGATAACAGATGAGAATACAAATAGTTGTTTTCGTAGAAATGTTGAATCATTCAATTATTTGTTTTATTTCCTTGTTCAAATATTTCCATAACATTGGAGAAACCTCAATTAGACAAATTTATTAATTCAGACCTGTTTAATTATTAGTAGGGCTAGGATTTGCATGATGAACCTGGAATGTTGTTCAAGTGTATGCAAATGTGTTTCGTAAGAAACTAAGCTGATCCAAGTAGCGTTGTTAGGGCATATTTTAGCATATTTCCGTGTTTTACACGATATGGCATATGTTCAGGTTTTTCAGTAATTTTAGGACTTTTTATGTTAATTTTTACTCATTATTTTGCATATTTTGGTGTTTTCAATATAAAGGACATTTTATATAATTTTCCCTTGAAACCAGAAACAAGACTGAGAAAATAGGGGGTTGGGGTAGAATGCTTGTGTTTAGAAACTCTGTACACGCATCATAGCAAATGGTGGTGCACCACGATGGTAAGAATACTCCCACCCCTCCCCTGTTTTCTTTTATACGGCATATTTTTTGTTTAAAGGCTTTCAGTTTGACACAAAAACTGTAAAGAAATAAAGTGGAATTTAATGGTTATTATTTGTTTTGGTTTTATAGGTAAAGTTAGTAAAATGGGTTTGTGAATAAGGAATTTCCGTTGACACAAAAACAGTCAAACAACTAAATTATATTATTCATTTTATTTTTGTTTTGTTTCATGCATCTATTAATTTTTTTATTAATTTAGCAATGAAATAAAGAAAATAATCTACATTTTATTGGTAGTCATTTAATTTAAGAAGGTATCTGTTTTGTTTTAAAGGGCATATTATTTGGTTTAAATGGCATATTTTTGTTTTTTGACCATAAAGGCATTTTTTATTAACCTTTTATTAGCAATTTTTAGGATATAAAAATCTTAACCCTAATTATTATAGTATTTTTACAATATGGATAAGCCTCACCTAATCACATATCTCAATGCGTATTAGTTTATTTATTAGAATTATTTTAACATCATAGAGAATCTCCACTTACATTTCTAAATATAGACAAATTTAGTTATTAGAGTATTTTAACATTATGAGAAACCTCCCTTAGTTAAATTGCTCAATATGAACAAGTGTAGCTATTAATTTTTTTTTTAATTAGTAGAAACTCAACCAAACTCTTGTCATTTTTAAATTAGTGTAAAAGCTCTCTTCAGATCCATAATGGGCCTGACATTTGCAGAGTTAATAATAAAATGGTAGTAGGTATGATACCTCAGGACAATTTGAACTTTGACCCCGATCTTGGTTTTCCCGCTGACGTCCTTGTGGCGTGTGATGTTGAAACAACAGAGAAGAGTTGTCCAATGTGACGTCATCATGATATGTGATGTCACAACCGTGATTGGGTTGTTTTGGTTTGGTTTTCCCCCAGTGACGTAATCAAATTGACTTTGGCGTGGGTGCATTGACTTGGTTTTGTAGGTGATTTATTCTTGTCCAGACTTGTTCATTCCTGCCCAGTGTGCCCCATTTGTTTGTTTGTGTACCCCATTGGTTATTATGTAGGACTTATTGGATATAATGCCTGGGTAGGATTGGGGTTGACGTGGGAGTTATTTATGGCAGTTTTTTAATTTGTGTGGAGTGTGCAGTCCCTGGTTTTGTGCACTCCTCTCTCAACGACTGTCATAAAGAAAATGAGTTCATTCATACGGTCCCGCACATCACTACTGGGGGTGAGAGTGTGCAGGAGCATCCTCTCTTGAAGGATGTATAACAGAGAGTGTGAGATACTGGCACGGTCTCCCTGTCGCAAGACTCTGAGTGATGTTGCAATCCTGATGACTCACACCTGGCACCAGTTTGGCTGCTCGACAAGTCAAGACCAGAGTGGGTGATGAGTCATATCTAGCGCCAATTTGGCATGTTAAGACAGAATTGGATGATGTCACCGCCCTCCCATTCTATGTGGCAATGGGTTTTCCATGGTGACGACATCGCTCTGTAGAAACCCTAGCTGGTAACACATATAAAGATCAGCACCTGTTTTGAAATCCTTTCATCGTATAACTTGTCTTCGAATATTAAACACGCAGCCCGAGATGAGTGATAACGCCTCACTGACAGATCCGAGTGAGAAATGTACTTTTATAACAGGTACACTCATTATTTATTTGTTGTCAAATCAAAGTGTATGCATTTAATGAATTACAAAATTACAACAAGTCACGGCAGTGTGTCCTAAGTTTACTAATTTTAAATATGTATTTGAGAATTAAAATTATAGATAATTTGAGGGTGTCTAAGCAGCCACTTTTTGGATGACATTTGAATAAAGATACACCAGAACAAGTGTTTCTTATAATCAAGGGAAGTTTATTGAAAAAAAAACTTTATTCCAAGTTATAGTTAAAAGTAAATTAATTTTGATGGCAGTTTACTAATGTCTGAATATTATTTAAAATACTATAAAAAGGGTGGATATATAATAAATTAAATGAAGTTTTTTATTTGAGAGTAGTTTATTGAATACATTTATAACAAACTATAAAATTATTTGTGGGTTATTTACTAAAAACTAAATTATATTTTAAAATATTTTGAACAATTGCTTATTATAATTAAAATAATAATGTGTTTATTGAGGGTAGAAATTTAAAATATCACAATGCCATCAGTTTCTGCGACCCCTGCTAAGTGTTTCTATTGAGAGTAGTCTTTTAAAATATCACAATGCCCTCAGTTTCTGTGACCCCCTGCTAAGTGTTTCTATTGACAGTAGTCTTTTAAAATATCACAATGCCATCAGTTTCTGCAACCCCCTGCTAAGTGTTACTATTGAGAGTAGTCTTTTAAAATATCACAATGCCATCAGTTTCTGTGACCCCCTGCTAAGTGTTTCTATTGAGAGTAGTCTTTTAAAATAATCACAATGCCATCAGTTTCTGTGACCCCCTGCTAAGTGTTTCTATTGAGAGTAGTCTTTTAAAATATCACAATGCCATCAGTTTCTGCGACCCCCTGCTAAGTGTTTCTATTGAGAGTAGTCTTTTAAAATATCACAATACCCTCAGTTTCTGTGACCCCCTGCTAAGTGTTTCTATTGAGAGTAGTCTTTTAAAATATCACAATGCCATCAGTTTCTGCAACCCCCTGCTAAGTGTTTCTATTGAGAGTAGTCTTTTAAAATATCACAATACCCTCAGTTTCTGTGACCCCCTGCTAAGTGTTTCTATTGAGAGTAGTCTTTTAAAATATCACAATGCCATCAGTTTCTGCAACCCCTGCTAAGTGTTACTATTGAGAGTAGTCTTTTAAAATATCACAATGCCATTAGTTTCTGTGACCCCCTGCTAAGTGTTTCTATTGAGAGTAGTCTTTTAAAATATCACAATGCCCTCAGTTTCTGTGACCCCCCGCTAAGTGTTTCTATTGAGAGTAGTCTTTTAAGATATAACAATGCCATCAGTTTCTGTGACCCCCTGCTAAGTGTTTCTATTGAGAGTAGTCTTTTAAAATATCACAATGCCCTCAGTTTCTGTGACCCCCTGCTAAGTGTTTCTATTGAGAGTAGTCTTTTAAAATATCACAATGCCCTCAGTTTCTGTGACCCCCTGCTAAGTGTTTCTATTGACAGTAGTCTTTTAAAATATCACAATGCCCTCAGTTCCTGTGACCCCCTGCTAAGTGTTTCTATTGAGAGTAGTCTTTTAAAATATCACAATGCCCTCAGTTTCTGCAACCCCCTGCTAAGTGTTTCTATTGAGAGTAGTCTTTTAAAATATCACAATGCCCTCAGTTTCTGTGACCCCCTGCTAAGTGTTTCTATTGAGAGTAGTCTTTTAAAATATCACAATGCCCTCAGTTTCTGTGACCCCCTGCTAAGTGTTTCTATTGAGAGTAGTCTTTTAAAATATCACAATGCCATCAGTTTCTGCAACCCCCTGCTAAGTGTTACTATTGAGAGTAGTCTTTTAAAATATCACAATGCCATCAGTTTCTGTGACCCCCTGCTAAGTGTTTCTATTGAGAGTAGTCTTTTAAAATATCACAATGCCATCAGTTTCTGCGACCCCCTGCTAAGTGTTTCTATTGAGAGTAGTCTTTTAAAATATCACAATACCCTCAGTTTCTGTGACCCCCTGCTAAGTGTTTCTATTGAGAGTAGTCTTTTAAAATATCACAATGCCATCAGTTTCTGCAACCCCCTGCTAAGTGTTACTATTGAGAGTAGTCTTTTAAAATATCACAATGCCATCAGTTTCTGTGACCCCCTGCTAAGTGTTTCTATTGAGAGTAGTCTTTTAAAATATCACAATGCCCTCAGTTTCTGCGACCCCCTGCTAAGTGTTTCTATTGAGAGTAGTCTTTTAAAATATCACAATGCCATTAGTTTCTGTGACCCCCTGCTAAGTGTTTCTATTGAGAGTAGTCTTTTAAAATATCACAATGCCCTCAGTTTCTGTGACCCCCGCTAAGTGTTTCTATTGAGAGTAGTCTTTTAAGATATAACAATGCCATCAGTTTCTGTGACCCCCTGCTAAGTGTTTCTATTGAGAGTAGTCTTTTAAAATATCACAATGCCCTCAGTTTCTGTGACCCCCTGCTAAGTGTTTCTATTGAGAGTAGTCTTTTAAAATATCACAATGCCCTCAGTTTCTGTGACCCCCTGCTAAGTGTTTCTATTGACAGTAGTCTTTTAAAATATCACAATGCCCTCAGTTCCTGTGACCCCTGCTAAGTGTTTCTATTGAGAGTAGTCTTTTAAAAATATCACAATGCCCTCAGTTTCTGCAACCCCCTGCTAAGTGTTTCTATTGAGAGTAGTCTTTTAAAAATCACAATGCCCTCAGTTTCTGTGACCCCCTGCTAAGTGTTTCTATTGAGAGTAGTCTTTTAAAATATCACAATGCCATCTGTTTCTGCAACCCACTGCTAAGTGTTTCTATTGACAGTAGTCTTTTAAAATATCACAATTCCATCAGTTTCTGTGACCCCCTGCTAAGTGTTTCTATTGAGAGTAGTCTTTTAAAATATCACAATGCCCTCAGTTTCTGTGACCCCCTGCTAAGTGTTTCTATTGACAGTAGTCTTTTAAAATATCACAATTCCCTCAGTTTCTATGACCCCCTGCTAAGTGTTTCTATTGACAGTAGTCTTTTAAAATATCACAATGCCCTCAGTTTCTGCAACCCCCTGCTAAGTGTTTCTATTGAGAGTAGTTGTTTAAAATATCACAATGCCCTCAGTTTCTGCAACCCCCTGCTAAGTGTTTCTATTGAGAGTAGTCTTTTAAAATATCACAATGCCCTCAGTTTCTGCAACCCCCTGCTAAGTGTTTCTATTGAGAGTAGTCTTTTAAAATATCACAATGCCCTCAGTTTCTGTGACCCCCTGCTAAGTGTTTCTATTGAGAGTAGTCTTTTAAGATATCACAATGCCCTCAGTTTCTGCGACCCCCTGCTAAGTGTTTCTATTGAGAGTAGTCTTTTAAAATATCACAATGCCCTCAGTTTCTGCAACCCCCTGCTAAATGTTTCTATTGAGAGTAGTCTTTTAAAATATCACAATGCCCTCAGTTTCTGTGACCCCCTGCTAAGTGTTTCTATTGAGAGTAGTCTTTTAAAATATCACAATGCCCTCAGTTTCTGCGGCCCCCTGCTAAGTGTTTCTATTGAGAGTAGTCTTTTAAAATATCACAATGCCCTCAGTTTCTGTGACCCCCTGCTAAGTGTTTCTATTGAGAGTAGTCTTTTAAAATATCACAATGCCCTCAGTTTCTGTGACCCCCTGCTAAGTGTTTCTATTGAGAGTAGTCTTTTAAAATATCACAATGCCCTCAGTTTCTGTGACCCCCTGCTAAGTGTTTCTATTGAGAGTAGTCTTTTAAAATATCACAATGCCCTCAGTTTCTGCGACCCCCTGCTAAGTGTTTCTATTGAGAGTAGTCTTTTAAAATATCACAATGCCCTCAGTTTCTGTGACCCCCTGCTAAGTGTTTCTATTGAGAGTAGTCTTTTAAGATAGCACAATGCCATCTGTTTCTGTGAACCCTGCACTTATGAAATACATTGCATAGTTCAGCCTAAATGCACCAAAAACCAAACCATTTAAAATAATCTTTGGGCTTCAAGAGCACCCTTTTACTCTTCGAAAGTATCTAACCACCCGTCTTCAACGCTACAAAATGCTGTATATTTCTAAACAAAGCTAATATATTCGCAACGGTCACCATCCTTTACAGGAGTAATATATGTAAAGCTCAGCCGATGGCTGAGGATGCCCGTTACTGTCGAGCTTTTAAATACAGACACCAAGAACAGGGTAACGTGTCAAAGTGACCCTTGTGTTATCATAAATTACTCATGTATAGATAATTACCCTGGACAAGCTAACGCTGCTAAATGTCTCAGATTCCCTTAAGAGTCTGGAGATTATTTTATCTTACTATTATATCACGTAGATAATCTGTTTGATATTTTTAAATTCATGCTATTCTGAATATAAAACTAAACTGTTACGTTGTATTTTTTATAGAATAAACTGTGGGGAGATCCGTAGACATCCACGTATCTGATGGACCTCGGTGTCTTCCTGGAGGAATTGACCGCAAATGGTTAGTAATTGCTGGCCAATGAAAGATCAGATTTACAAGAAAGAATTATTAGCTTTAAAAGTTAAATAAAAAACAAAATAGCACCATAAAAATTGTTTCAAAATATGAATAATTTGCTAAATTGGTGGGGTGTTTTTATAAACAAAATTGGTGATTATTACTTTTTTATAAATGCTATACGGTAAATATTATATTAATCTAAGGTGATTTCTTTTTTGCAATATTATTATATGATACCGTGGTTCAGTTGGTAGAATCCCTACCTCCTGATTTAGATGTCCCAGGTTTGAGTCCCAGCAGCACCATAGCTATTATTGTGAAAATGACTCTGAAAACTAATAGGTAGTTTATGTATTATTATTCATGGACGTCACTTACTTTAAAACATTCTAAAACAAAGTTAAGTTTGTTTCAGATGCATGGGACCACTTCAGAATGTCTCCTGAACATCAGGTGCCTGTGGGGGTTCCGGTAACATCACCTCCCCCACCACTCCTAGTACCACATGAGCCTATAAAGGACATTTTTTTCAGCTCTGGATGCGATTGATGCATCCAAATGTTAGATTATTATATTACGTTAAAATAGTAAAAAGATTTATACATCAAATATTATTAATATTTTAGATAATTTGAGAAATCATTATAATTTGAAATAGCATAATGAGCACGTTGCTTAGTAAACCTCTCTAATAGAATACTAATTGGTGAAAAAACTTTTCAAATAGAACCTTCAAGTAATCCCGAACATTGTGTGAAATAAACAAGTGTTTTTAAAAATACTTTTTTTTAAATTGGGTATTTAGAACAACTGAGGGATCTGGTTTAATATTTGATATATATAGTGCCCACTTCAAGGACAAAATATAAATAAAATTGTAATTTTGTTTTCAGAAATTATTTTGCTATCTTATTTGATAACTTGTTTGATTTAATAAGTGCAAAGATAGAATATTTTAAAATTAACCTTGGTTGTAAGAATATTGTTTCAAGTGTATTTTATTTCACACTTTTTGCGAATGTTGGGGCTATTTATATTAAACAGTTAGATCACTTATATTTAGGAATCAAGTTTATTAACACATTATATTAATATCATAAATAGTTTTAAATTGATAAATGTTATACATGGCATAACATTTTAAAAAGAAAGGAAAACGAAGTATTTTCGTATGATAAGTTATTTGATTTATATAGTGCAAAGATAGTATTTTTTTAAATTTATTTTTGTTGAATCAGTGTTGTTTCAAGTTATTTTATTTCATATGCTTTGCAAGTGTTGGTACCATTTATATTGAACAGTTAAGTTAATTATTTTTAGGAATATTATTTATATTAGTATATAATATTGATACAAAAGAGTAGTTTGAAATTAAAAAGTATTATGTATGACGTAACATTTTAAAGAAACATGACAGTCTTAAGTTTGGAGAAAATAAACAAAGAAAAACAAAATAGAGTGTATCAAACAAAATCTTACAAAAATTGAATTTACAATAACCGAATACATAAATAATTTCTTAATAAAGGTTGGTTAGGAATGGAACCTTAATAAACATAACTTGTATCAGACAAAAATAAATATGTGTGAATTGCATGTAACTTGTAAAATTCCGTAAACTTTAATGTCATAATAATTGATAGTCTTTGAAGGCAATAATAATCATCTAGGTTGTTGCCCAAATTTAGTAATAACTAGATTAATACAATCTTGTTTGACAATAACTTTTCTTCTGTGGAAGCTTATCACGCACAACCCACATACGTTAATCTATTTTCTCTCATTTTAGAACGAAGGTTCTCCAAACCCTTCCTTCACCTCTGACAATACATCTTGTGAATGTGGGGAATGCCAGGCCGCCACCGTGGTTCGGATTCCACGTTAAACTGTAGGTCCTTCATTTCATCTCACAATCACCCTACCATTACACATTAGCGTAAGTGCGTATAACCCGAACGGGTAGTAAGACGCGGTGCTAATAATAATAATAATAATAATAATTGCTCTATCCCTGCAATATTGGTCATTTCATCAGTCAAAATGGAAAATTCAACAGTAGCATTGCGGCAGCTATGTCGTCTCGTATAACGTTTACACAAATATCAATAATTTCAGTTTGGGTTCTTACGAAACAATATTTGGCATTGTTGCTGCATGTTTTCAAGTGGGGTTTAAAACATTATACCTTGTTTCAACTCTAAAACGTAATACATTTTGAAAATTGTCAGTGATATTTAACTATCGAAGAGGAATGTCATTTGTTCCGCAAAAAACTACTGTCAACAATTTTTTTTCTATTTCATTCTATTCTAATAGCTAATTTAGAATCGACCTTATTGACTGGCATGTTTTCCGTGTTATTTCTATCTAAACACTTGATCTCGTAGAGCTCATTTTTCAAAAACGGTATCAGTTTGCTACGTAAAAATGACTTTAATGGTTTAAATGTTTCATTCACATGCGTTTTCAATACAAAATATTTGTTGTCAAGAACAAAATCGAAAAGCGAGATTACTAAGCGAATCACATTTTGGATTCTTTTTAAAAGTAAGCTAAGAAACAAAAACCATTTATTCTTATTTTCGGTGGTCCTATCCACAAAATAGCAAATATTAAATTAAAATAAGTAACAAAATAGAAAATATATAAATAAACCTTAATATTTACTATGCGTTAATGATCCTAATCATTCTATAGTCTAAGCTAAAGTGTGTGTCTGTATAATAATTGAATAAATATTTTATAGCATCTCTTAATTTAGTGTTAAGTCCCAGTGTTGTGGTTATGAGTTTTATTCCATTATATTTAAATTAATTTAGTTGCTTCTAACAGATGTATAGTTCATCTACTATTAGATTTACGGTATTTAAAATAAAATAACACTACAATAATATAATATATGACCTTATTCCAAACAACATTTTCTAAACCAATCGCCATTATGTTATGTTCTTTTTTAATGTCACATTTTAACTGTAGTAAAACAGATCACTAAATAAATTACACAATTACAAGAGTTTCTCAGTCATAGTACGTCAAATAAGTTTTAATATTGGTATTAAAGTTTAACATAATGTTTGTTGGACAACTAATTTTGCCCAAACTACATAACATTTCACTATAAAATATTAAATAACATTGTTTGTTTTCTCTTTTTTTTCAATTGTATGAAACATCTTAAACCGCATACTTTTGTATTGACTGTACATTAGTCAGGTAACATGAAACCCAGATGAAAGCAGAAGATTAGGTAGGTATGTCAATTGTCAATGTCAGTGCCGACAGGAAGAGCTTATGTTAGTCCTTTAAATATCGAATTCCATTGCAAGCCGCCAACTCCCGAGTAATTAGTTTCCTTCCAACCGATACTCATGGGAATATTCGAGTAAATACTAAATATCCAGTACTCAGAAATACTCCATGATCGATAATCGATTGTACTCGCCTACTCGGACACCAACTAAATACTAGCTTTGACCGTGGTTGTAATGTGAAAAAATTTCGGTCCATCAAGACACTGTTAATACCAGTAATAGTGAAAAATCACTGGTATTGTAGCAATTATTGCTCCAAGTTAAAACAAAATGGGCAAGTCAATCATAATACACTTAACCTAATTTCACCGACCAGGCTAGGCACCTCAAACAACAACACGTCTGGCCACATGAACAACACGCGATCAACTGCTAACGCCGAGCCTATAGCCGCGTCTCGCCGTTAGAGACCACCACCCTGCTCAATGCCACCACAACAACAACGAGAATAGAGTAGAAAAGGATAGTATCTGCCAGGCCTTATCAGAAGAAAATAGACGTTTCTAGTGCCGCGCGCATTCCTCCTTTCTGTGTGTTTATCTCAGTGATTCCCGCCCTTTTGTGATCCCGTCTCTCTTGTTCGACGAGTGTGTGAACCATATATAAGACCGTCCGTCAAGTAAGACGCCACTCTTGGACTAGGCTTGGACTCTTTAGGACGAAGCGGAGGCTTCAAGGAAATATTGATATAATGTAAGGAGAAATTGTTTTTTGGCATAAATTTAGATATTGAACCTTTTCAAAATTCTCGTTTGGTCATTCTCTTTTTTTTAAATATAATTATTGAAGTCTCGTATGAATCTTCGTTCTTGTGCAGAATATTGGGGTTAACTTTATTTATCTCACATTCGTGAGTTGTGTTGCAATAAGAGTTTAGTAAATATTTATGTGGGAAAGTTGTTTATAACTTTAGGTCATAACTTGCCAAATGTTAGTAAAGTTAGGCGTTACGCTTGACAGGTATACATATCAAATTAACTTTAATTATCTCGCATTTGTGAGTTGTGTTGCAATATGAGTTTTGGAAATATTAATTTGGATAATTTATTTATTACATTTATACCAAAAAACTTTCAAAGTGTTAGTAAAGTTAGGAAGTTTCCTTGACATTTTTTAAAACTAATGTTATTTATCGTACTTGTAGATTTAGTAAAGAGCTACTGAGGAGGGTTCAGTAATTAGATTATCCCTGTACATTCAAGATAAGCGACATTATGGGTATACTTGTTACATATGTATAAACAATGAACTTTAAAAAACTTTTTCTAATATGTTGTATTTTCGCAACTAGTACTGAAATGTGTCATATAGGAGAAATCATCTATAATATTAGATATTGTAATACTCAAATTTAATAATTGCCAGGCATTGATATTTAATTCACGTAATGTGTCCGTGGTAAATAATATATATATATAAAAAAAGAAGGTAAAGTTTATGAAATATTTTCCTTTTGGATTATATCGAATGTTATTATTGCGCTTAGTCATTTACTGCTATTGTATCTATGAGGAACCATTTAAAATTTTTCAAAATATATGCATATTCTTTAGTAAAACTTGTCAGAAATTAAATCAAAGTGCTTGATAAGACTTGAAATATTTTAATATTGTAGTTATGCCCTGTTATCCCTAGGTTTTAGAGATGTTTAATGTCCAAACCCCTTTTAATTTAGCCTTCAACCTCTTCGAATAATATTATTTAATCATTGAAGGTGGACCGTAGTTTTCCCGCTTCTAGGAGTGAGTTGCGTGCACTGGGAACGTGTTGTGTACCCAGCATATTTCAACACCAAAAAAAAGTTAATCACACTGCGCACTCCTATTGGTCTATTTATCCCCCTTTTGTATAACACTGGATTATATTTTTTATATATATGTATTTGAACCCCTCTAATCTTAGAGCTTGGGTTACAGTATAAATCACCGATATTTTTAAATCACAGTCACTGTAGTCACTGCTTTCGTATAGTTACTGTCTAGACCATCTCTACCTGGTCATTCGAAGCGAGAGGTCACTTGAACTAAGTGAGGACTTGCAGTAAGAGGTTACTTGTAGTAAGACTGGGGAGCAGTGGCGGCTCGTGTATAGGCACTGCGGAACTGCAGCACCCCTTAATTCCCCTTGATATTATCGATAACATTTAATATAATGAGTCCTTTTTTCTTTAATTCAATATTTATTTTTGTAGTACAATATATATATATATACACATATATATATATGGCTTAAGCTTAATGTCAGTACTTCAGTAGCCATCCCCCAGTTTATGAAGAATATACAACAATCTATGTATGGAACTGTGCGCTTCACAGTGCCAACGACGTGGTGTTTGACTGTTGTGCATATTCGTATATAGGAAGGGATTGGGGAGGAAGGCGGGACTGCCAGGTATAAAGAGCACTGTTGCTATCGCAGTGCCAGCTCTGACGTGATGGTGGAAGGAGGTTTTTTTTTTACTCAGCGTGTGTTGTGCTTAAAAACCAAGTACCATATTTTTGAATGTGATAAAGTGTAGAAGAGTGTAGAATTAGATTATTATTCTACTTCCAGCTATTCTATTTGATTCATTTATTCGGTTCTTTTATTTAACAGAAAGACTAAATGCGCTTGCAGTACCTTTAATGGAGAAAAATTTCTTCAATTGTCATCCAGAGATTAAGGAGAAGATTATTAAACTTTTTGCGTAAATTTAAACAAGAAGAATGGATTTCGTTTTTAAATGAATAGATCAAGCTTGCACTGTAACAATTTAAGTTAAAAAAAATGTCTTTTTTGTTAAGGTTTTATCATATTCCTGAATAAATTTTCTTTTTAAACATTTTTTTTCCTTTTACACAATTTTAAAACAAAGGTTAACATTTTTCTGGAGCAGCCCCCCCAGCTAATTTTAGTAACGAGCCGCCACTGCTGGTGAGTGGTCGAGTTGAATCCGGAGAGTGGATCTTAAGCCTCACTCAATTAACCTCGTGGACGAGACCTGTTGGTTCGTGAAGTGGGCAACACCACTAACAGCACAAATCTTGAAACATATGCCAATATTAAGTGCTGAATTTGTGACAAAGGAATATCTTACTCTCATAATTTGTGCTACCATAGTTTCCATGAAAACACCTTAAAAGGCCATATGTACAGAACTTTTTTTTTCATCATTCAAAAGAGTTTTCTTCTATGAAATGTTACACACCATAAATTTATTTTTATCTATTTTTATTCAAGAGTTATAAGGGTAAAAACTTCAATTTTCACGTTTTCCGAATCTAGTTTTAGGCCACACTTTTTGAAATAAAATTCTGAAAATTGAAATTTAGTATCTTTAATACTATACCTATTTGATAAAGCTGGGATTTTAGCATAGGTATAAGCATACTCTATATAAATATACTTAAAGTTCCAATAAAATCAACACAATTCAACAATTGTTTATTAATACTAATTCAGCTATAAATATTAAATATAAATATTCATGCGATTTATAGAATTAAATATGCAACGTTTTACTGAATAAATTGAATCACGTATGCTATAAAAATATGCACTGAAATTCCAAGTTGGCTCACGGGATCAAAACTTTGTAGGGAAGTATAGCCTAGTTGACAAGAAAGGGTGATAGCCCTCCTCCACAGTTCAGGCAACACACAGCAGCTACTCCAGTTGTATTATCACAGAAACCCAAGTAATCTGCAGTCCTTGGGAGATTTATTATATAATAACGGTCATTCACAAGTTGTTTCTTGAAATAGTTACCCTGATGTTTTAGTGATATTGATCTTTATACCACTATCAGGGTTATTTCATTATTGAAACATGTTGTAGTAGTTTATAGATTTGTGTTTTATTTGTGATCTCTGTGAACTGTAAAGAAACTATATATATATATTAAAATAATAAACAATGGTTCCTTCCATCACAACCTGGAAAACGTCAAGCTTTGAAACTGAGAATGAACATATTGTATTATAAAGGCAAATAGGCTTTATGTTTATTTAATATGTTAGGGGTTTCCAGAATCAGTAACACAGAATATACAATCTAGTAAACAATAAATGACTGTAAGCGATCGCCCAGGGTTTCGACCCATTGCATATCGAGAATGATGAAATAAATACTTAACATTTGAAAGCACTTTTTATAACCATTGTATAAAGATTCTTTTTCATGAAAAAAAAAAGTAAATTAGGCAGTTTATAGTGTTTTAATTTCTTAGTTATTTGAACTAGTCTAATCATAAATGCAGAAAAAGGCATTATTTTATATAACTTAAATTGGCAAAAGTTATTTCTTTGAATACATTAATATCCATATGGAAAAAATAATCTCACGATCTTCAATTTAGTGAAAACTGCAATTATTATCTTCTATTAAATTAACTATGTTTTAATATGTATTTATATTTTATTTAGAGGTAAGAATATTTATAGTGTCAGTTTGACTTAGATCTTGGTTCATATGGGATTATCTGCATGATAAATTTTATTGATTAATTGCATTTTAATTAACATTAAAATTTTGTGATTATCTATATTTTAAATCATCTGGATGGTTTTCCTCAAATTAGTTAGGCCTAGCCTATAGGTAAATGTGTGCATAGATGGTGATTATCAAAGCATTAATATACATATATATATGTGTGTGTGTGTGTGTGTGTGCGCGCGCGCGCGTGCACTTTACCTTAAGTCGCAAACCCAAGAAGCCAAGTGGTTACAATTAAATTGATTATATTGTTCAAATATTTGATAATTTTAGGAATATGGCAAGTTTCCACAGTTAAATAGAATTATTGAATTCTAAGACATATACAACATCCAAAAGAAATCCGAGAATTGATCAAATAATAAATATTACGCTCCTACCAGAAATCGAACCCGAAATCCTTTGCACTGTAGACCATCCCGCTAGTGACTGAGCTAACGTGTCGGGCTATGATACTATAATTATATCACATTTATAGCCTGTATTTTCTTACGTTCTCTCCCACAACTGTCAAACTGTTAATTGAGTGGCCTTTTGAATATATTCTTGATAAGAAATATATTTTTTTATCACCTTAAAAATTGTGTGAATGCAAGAATCTACGTTTAAGGCTGTGCAAGAGTGAAAATATTTTATTTTATTTTCTTATTTTTATGATTGTGAGCCTTTTTAATAGAATGAAAATATTAAAATAAGTAATAATAGAGCAAAATTGTTATGTATTTTTTGTTTAAATAGTTATAATGCTTAAATTAACTTAATAATACTAATTCGTATCCAAGTATTAAGAAATACAAGCAAAAGCCTTAAATTTTTTGTGGATGTACGGATAGTATAGCACTATATGGTAAGCATATTTTAGGAACGGTATGTACCATATTTTCCAAGATATTAATTTTTATTTAATAAATAATGAAACTGAATCGGTGGCAGACCTTCTCATTCTTTAACAAATAAATTTCCTATTAGAAAACTACTTTGTATCTTGAAATTAAATTTAACTCTCCTTATTTAGCAATAAATACTGGTTCATTTGACATTTTTAATACAATCGTTACTATCATATTTTAAAAACTGGATAGGAAATGGCCCGAAATTATATGATTTTCACAGAAATAAATACAGCCAAACCGGGCCGTACCGTTGAGAACCAAACACAGGTAGGAGTGACCGCTTGTGTTTGATTGACAGCGGCGGGCGGGTGGGGAGATATGAGGGGGATGAAGATCATTAGCAAACTTTTCAAAACCAGCTGAGAAAAGTATTGAGGTACAAAACCATACGAAGAGTAATATTCTGATATTTTAGACTGTTCTTGCCTGTTAGCTATTTAATGTGTGAAAGCTGTACAGTCTATTGTTACCAGTATCCTTTGACATTGTTTAGTTTTATATTTTAGTTTGAGCGTAGGCTACCATTTAACTGGCATAAATATAATTATATTAATCAAGGCCGTAGCCAGAAAATAATTTAAGGGGGTGGCCCATCCCCCAATTGATGGAGACTAGGACAAATTTTAAGTATTAAACTCCTCTAGAAGCATTTTTTATGGCAACATGACACCATAACTGCCATAGGCTAGAAAAAAATCTAAATATTAAACACCTCTAGAAGCTCTCTGAAGTATTTTTTATGGAAGCCTGACACCATAGCTGCCGAAGGCTAGAAAAAATTCTAATTATTAAACCCCTCTGGATGCTCTCTGAAGTGGTTTTCATGGTAACACAGCCCCCTAATTTGAACTTTTACATTAATTTTGGTATTGTTTCAACCATAAATAAAGCAATATATATTGTTCATAAAATTTCTCGACTATGGCCTTGATATTAATCAACTTTAATGTGAATTTTACTGTGTACAAAATGTCTAAGCCTCGTTCATTTCCAAGTAAAGTATGCAAAAGAAGAAAACGATACAGAGATTTAAAGAGATGGAGAATCCAGAAAGAAGAACCATAATTAACCGGAAACAAATTTGAATCACTTAAAAGGTAACTGTAGTTTGAAAATATACAACTAATATTTGTATTTTGTGTTTGTTAAAGTATATTTAGGCGTATTTTATTTATTTATCTTCTAAAAAAAATTCTGCGAATATGCCAAAAATGTGCCAAATATATTTATGTTGATAAATAAATTGTAAAAAAAAGTACAGTCTTGTACATGAAATGTGGCTGCGTTAAATTGGTTCCAAACGGAAATGATGGCAAGTTTTTGTAATCGAGTGTGTTGGCTACCTAAAGTTTAAAATAGTCCTTAGATGTACCCAAAATATAAGGTGTTGATTGTATTATAATATAATTTATAAGTTATGGGTTAGTGATTATAGCCCCTAATCAGTATGCGTGCTAAGTAAATTACACGTTTCTCTGGTTTATTAGTGGGTGGGAGGTCAAGGTTTGAATTCCGACTTGCTGTAATCTACCAATGCTTCTTTTAGTAACAGTTTCCCACGCTTCCTCCACACAAACCCGGTACATTTCTTCTCTATTCTACTTTACTTACTCTTACCCTATTATAATAACTAAATGCGAATAGCTTAGATGAATGGTAAGACGTTCTGTAATAAATAAATAACTATGTAAAAAATTTTGATGAAGATGACGAATTAGAGGATTTACCACCGAATGTGGAACATCCTTCACTCGTTAGTGAAAACACTATTTCAAAATATGAATATAATAATGAAAATACCTTACCACCACTTTTCATAGAAAATTGAAAGGTTGAAAGAATACAGTATTCTTCCACTACGGGTCACCGAATTATTCATGTACGTTAGGCCACTTACCATAAACTAGAAAAGGAAAAGGGAAATGGGCTTGAATTTACTCAGACGATGATATGGGAGGGAACTTGGTAAAATCCTACTGGCCCCCCTGATGGAAATGTCTAGGCACACCACTGGTTTAACGAAAGGGTAAATTTGATGGACCAAGATAGAATGGATCAGGCATAATGTAGTAGGTGTCTAGATTAGTAATATATTTAAAAAAAATACTAACATACAATAAATGTGTTTCAAAGAGTAAAAGCTAAAGCGTCTTAGTTCAAGTCTTTGTATCCAAGGTTACGAATACGAAGCATAGTATAAACTTTGTCATATTAAAATGTTTAGTTTATAAACTAGGAAGTATCGAGTCTACTACCTCACCAATCAAGTGCTGTTGTTAGAGAGTGGTGATACATTGTTAGCTACACATGCATTGCTAACAAACCAGACAGTCCTCAATAAGGATTGTTGTTGTTAGAGAGAGGGGATACAATGTTAGCTACACATGAATTGACAGACAGCCCTCAGTGAGCAGTTTTCTTGTTGCTGATTAGTGTCCAAACACATACCAGGGTAGTCACTCTTTTACTTACTAATATCAAGATAAAAGTATTGTAATCTTGAAATAAAATTTATTTCAAGATATTGATGAATTTTTACTCTTTTTATAAACTCGAACTCAAAAAACTAGTTTTCACAATTCTGTTTGTCCCCATGTCTATCTGTCAACCTGTCCTTGGCCACGCATCGGATACGGTTTGATTGAATTTTTCAAACTTGATATTTATAAGTTATAGGGCAATATCTCAACACGTTTATTTTATTTTGACCTTAGCCTTCAAATTAAGGATAGTTTATAAATGAGAGATTTTTTAATGCAATTTTTGTTTCAAAACTGGATCTAAAGATTCTGATTAAAATGCAAACCTAGGGAGTAATTTATCTCGCAAATAACAACGTAGAGGCTATTTGGTTTTTGGTCAGTAAAATTTTGAAGTGTGATGAGTGATTTTTCAAAAACTTGAAATATTTTAAAAAGAGAGTCGATGATTCAGTTCCCAATTGATATCTTGGGAATGTCTAACATGACAAATAACATTTTATAAGTTTACTTGTTTTTTTAATATATTGTCATTTGTGGGTAGTTTATCGAAGAGTGCTTTTTCAAAAACTTGGGGGAAAAAATCGCTTTGACGATTTGGCTCTAAATAGATATCTTGAACTTGTTTGAGATTAAAACAACACAGTGCTGCTGGCAACAGATATATTAGCTTATATCAAGTAATATTTTGTCAATAAGTGATTTAACAATGTTACTCCAGGCCGCCACCGTGGTTCGGATTCCACGTTAAACTGTAGGTCCTTCATTTCATATCACAATCACCCTACCATTACACATTAGCATAAGTGCGTATAACCCGAACGGGTAGTAAGAAGCGGTGCTAATAATAATAATAATAATAATAATAATAATAATAATAATAATAACAATAATAATAATAACAATGTTACTTGTAATTAATTGCGAGGTATATATCCAAAGTAATATTTTGTTAGGACGTGAATTAAGTATGTTACTTGTAATGAATTGTGAGAGATAGAGCTAAAGTAATATTTTGTCAGTAGGTGATATGAGTGTTATTTATAGTTAATTGTAGTTAATTGTGATGGATATACCGCAAATAATATTTTCAGGGTGTCCACTCACCAGTAAAATTGGGAAAAATCACGGGAAATGTTCTTGAAAATTTGCCATCATTTGAGAATTTAAAGGCGAGGACCACTATAAATAGTTTTTTGGGCATACACATTTAAACATTTGCCATGGGGAAAACCACTTTAAATATATTCTGGAAAAATTAAATTAAAAATATTATAGGTAAGGAAAACTATAATTAGCGTTTAGGGGTATCCAAATCTCAAAACCGTTCTAGAGGAGGATCACTCCAAATATCTTGGAAGGGTCTAATTTTCAAAATATTACTGGACAAGGACCTTTCAAAATGGGTTCTAGGGGTATTCAATTTTCACAAAATATATGGTGTTGAGTCCCCAGATCTCCTATTAATTGGAAGAAAGTTCCTTTATAAAAATTGTATACACTCCTACACAAATAAAGTTCCACCGCCACTGGGTGAAGCACCTTTTGTAAATGTATAGGCCTATGAATACTACTGTTTATCTTGCCTAATCTCCACTTGTATTTGAGCACACATCACACGTGCAATAATGGACTTTTGATCCGGACCTTTAAAAATTATACGTTGAGAATGTAGAGTAATATCATGGATGTACCCTCGTTTTCGGTGGGGAGAGAAAGGTCTTGTCTATGGTGGATCGTGGTAAAGTCTCCCAACAGGAGTTGGTCAGCATTTTTTTTTTTGCATGGACACATCTAATAAATTTGTGTAGTACTGCAATCTATGGTGGTAGAACTGAGTGGGGTGGGGGCAAGAGGGACCTCGTTCCCCTGAAAATAATCTCAGATGGAATAAATCCCACCCCCCTAAATATATTTTAAATCCTCTGATAAAATCGAATATGAAGTTGAAAGATCTTGCATTAACCACAAAATAACTTCTATATACATTCAATTATCAAAAGTTTTCCAGAGAAGATCACTTCAAAGTTTCTAGAGGCATCTAATTTTCGAAAAAAATTCAAGCTAGGAGCAGTCTAAATATCTTCTAGAATCACCTAAATTTTAAACATTTTTGGAGGAGAACCCCTTCAAATAGCTTTCAGGAGATCTAAATTTAAAAAAGTAAACTGGTTGAGGACTATTAAAAATAGCTTCTTGAGGTATCCAACTTTTAAAAAATTTCCGAAGGACGCTACTCAAAATAGGTTCTAGGAACATCCAAAGTTCTAAATAATTTGTAGGGGGGACTATTCTTAATATCTTTTAAAAGAGTATAGTTTCAAAAAAGGGGGAAAGGACCACTTCAAATTAGGGACAGATCAAACGATAAGTGGAGTGTAGAGAGGGGTGATTGCCCTTCTTGGAATAAATTAGCCCTCTTCTAGATGTAGTTCACACCTTCTGATATTCTCAAATAGATTCTAAATACATTCAATTAAAAAATAATCCAGGTGAGAATCTTTCCAAATAAAGTAATATTTAATCAGGAGATAACAACGTTAATAAGGCTACTTGTGAGTGATGTGGTTAGAGAATTGTGTATATTTTTGTTGATTATTTTATCGTAATAAAAATAATAACTTTAATATTTTTATTAATTCCTTGTATTTTCTTCTTAGAGAACATACCTTTTCTGCTATTATTTTACAATAATTTGGTTAACATTTTCACTGTATATTATGTATATGATTGGTGTATTTACCAACATTTAATTATTTTTATTTGTACATTAAACAGAAGGGACATTGTTTATTTAATGTTATGTAAAGCGCACTATTTTAATCGATTGGCATTGTTATTATTAACGAATGACAGACGTTCACTGTAATGTGACTAAATATATAGTGGAAAAAGAACACCTGGATACAAAAATAGAACACCTAGCTTTTGGCTTAGCGAGTTCTTTATTCGCTATGTATTAACTTGTGGTCCACTATTATATGGATCCATCTCAACGTTTGTCTGCCAGTTGTTTTTTGTCGACCAGTTGGCTGTCTATCACTTTGTGGTTCTATGTACGTATTTTTCGACGAGTCGACGGCCACTAGTTACCTAGTCTATCAAATGTTTGTTAATATTTTGTCGATCAGTTGGTCGTCTAGCACATGGTCCTACCCTTATCAACAACTTGGTCTAAGTACTCCTTCGTGTAGATTACTTGTCTGTCGATCACTTTGTTCACACTTATCGACCAGTTTATTGTTGATTGTTTTATGCACCCAAATTGGTCAACTATTCGTGTGTATATCACTTTGTCCTCGTATGCATGGGCTAGTCGACATGTAGGTCATAGTAGGGTCAGATAATTAACCCACCAATCATTCCAAATATTTGTATACTTTTTGTCGACCAATTGGCTCTTTATCACATGGTCCTACTCACATCGACCATGTGATCGACACTGCTTTTGCATGACAGTCACTTGTCTGTCGACCACTTTTTCCACACATGTTAACCAGTGTGCTGTCGATCAGTTAGCTGGAGCCCCAATTGGTAGGCCAGTTTGCTGTCACTTTGTCCACCTAAGCATGAACTTGTCAACCAGTTGTTCCAAATCGTGTCGGCCACATGTCTCTAACCTTCGAGATTTTTTTACAGCTTAACGACCAGTTTGTATTATGACAGTGTAAACAATATGAACCTGTAACTAATTTTGTTTACAAATACAACTATAGTACTTAGGCCTAGAAATTTAAATCATATCATTAATGGCATTCAGTCCTAGTTAATTATAATTGTGTCCAAAAAATATCAAGATCATTACACTTATTGTATTTCGTTGAATATCATATTTTTTTAAAGTGTTTATTTTTAAATAAAAAAAACCTTTAGTTAATGTCATTTTTATCCCACATATTCCAAAAAGTGTATTTAATTTTGTATATTAACTTGTTGGAGTATGTAATCATCTTTACAAACCTCACAGGGAATTTGTTCTCATTAACATTAAAAATCATATATTTATTCGAGTTTCCCTGGCTAGGCCAGGGGAGGATCCAGGTGGGGTTGGGTGCAATCGTCCCCTCCTGCATAGAAAATAATCATAATTATTGAAACCAATACTTTAAAGTTGTAAAGAATGACTTACTAACACCTTCCTCATCCTATCACCTACACGACCTAATCAAAATTAGGCAACATCTCTTTCAACTTAGCTCTAGAGCAAAGAAAAGGGATTAAAACTAAAATTTTCCAATATTTATATTAAGTTTAGTATTAAAATACACATTTTTTCTTTTATTACTAAAACACTTTAGACCTATGTAAAGTGTATATTTATTACTTTTATTGTGACGGCGACTTTTTGTTTTATGTTATTTTTGTATTAAAATTATAAATTGATTAATCCAAATTGTTTTCTTTCTTAACGTATTATTATTATATTAATTGTTAATTTCAACTAGTTTTTTAAACTCGCAATATTATAATTAAAATATTATAAATTAAAATCTTTATTAATCAAAATTATTAAATGTATCCTTGAAGGAGCCTTGTGAAAACCAATTCACCCCTACAACTAGACCTGGATCCACCCTTGGGCTAGGCGTAGTTAAAAGTATTTGTCCTTCTAACGGTAGCATTGTATTCCACCAAACCTCTCTGTAAACATTCCCTGTTAGGTTACTAATCCCCTCTTTCCTTACTTTTATTTTTACTCAAAGCGAGAAGTTAAGTAAGAGTGAGATGTAATGATACTGTCTCCCTCTTTAACCGGGCCGTCACGAGCACGACAAACCGATAGTACCACACTCTATCGGAATATATCTGTCCCTAGCAGCCTGTGTACATCGTTAAGCTTGCCATTTTTCCAGCATTTTATATGGCTTAAATTTTAAAAACTATTATATTGGAATATTTAGAATTTCTCTGTTAATCCCATCTATAAGGGTATAATTAGATCAAGTTAAACGCTGTAGTACTTATATAAGTAGTCTATAATGATGATGTGCCAATCAGTGATCTATCCTGTTGGGCACCTAAACATTATATGAAGGTATAGTGTTCGTTATTTAAGCATTTTTAACTCACTCAGAGAGTAATTTTAGGCCCAAGTATGATAGTATAGTAGCAATTGATGTTTGCATTTACAAGTGTGTGAGCACTTTGAATTTACTTCAAATGGAAAACCGCTATTTACTATTGTAACGACAGTCTTTCTACCAATATTTTATTATTCTTTCGCAAATAAATAATGCAATAAATTAATTATTTCATTCACAAAGGAATGTCTTTTATTACATATGACCCATAAAATATATCATGTGTATGAGAGAGAGAAAGAGAGAGAACGAATTTTATTTGAATTAATTTAATCAAAATAACTGAAGCATTCTTATCCAAATAAGATGTAACTTATATATAATCGCTCTCCAATGTTTTTAGACTCTTTAAATTATTTAGTGATTAGGTTTCGAGGTTTGAGTTATTTTAGGGTGCAAGGAGAAGGAAACACAATTTTATAGTAAATGCACCCTATTTACTTGGAGAGTGAATTGGAAAACTATAGAAAGAGAACACATGTGGAAAACCACAAAAAATATGTAAAAATTATATATATATATATATATATATATTCTATTTGTCTAGGTAAATTATTAATAAACCTACAATTTTTTTTTGTAAACTCAAGTTTATTGTTGTAAGTTCCTAGTAATTTTTTTAATACATATTTTTGGTATGATTCAACAACCGATTCAAGTCCTTATCGAAGTTTAGATTTATATAAAATATGCTCACTTTGAAATCAGTTTTGTTCAATTTTCTCTCTCTCGTGTGTGTATATATATATATAAAAAAATTACAGGTTATGCCTGTTCTTTATTAGAATAAATAATATACATTTTGAAATGATAATTTAGGCCTTAATATTTTTTCTATTACAGAGAAGACATGTGTGATACGGAGTACATGTCCGGTGTGGTAGAACTCCCTCCTTACTCAATTGATAACATTATTAGACATAAATATTCTGATGTTGAATGTACCGATTCAGAATTCCAAAGCTCTGAAGAAGATGATAGTTGTGAGATTAGTTCAATTGAAAATGAAGAATTTTGAGTTGCTTAGGAAAGTGACGATGGCATACCTAGATTATTGATGAGAAAGATACCTCCGTCAAAAAGAATATAACAAGAAACATAAATAGATGTTTAATATTTTCTTAACCAAATGAAAATAATTCCACAATTTGTACCATGGGTAGGTGGTACCAACTGTGAAAAAATTACGTCCGCGATGTTGCCCCAAAACCCCATTTTAAAAAATCAAGTTTTTTTATTGCAATCGTTTGTTCTTTGCTTGTTCCGGATTGTTCCGCAAATTTCTCGTTTGTTCTGTTTTGATAGACTCACAAATTATATTATGTAGTAGCAGTAGCTAGTATGGCCACCTAAAGCAGGCTGTGATTGGCCGAAACCGGTCACGTGACCACGCCTCCTCGCTCTCTGATTGGCTGTTATTTCCCCCTCCTCCTTCCCCCACCCCTGACCTGCTTTCCTCCTGCCCCTCCCCTCCCCTACAGCCGTCAAACCACGTACATGTTGGTTCTTTCTGATTAATTATTGTTAATTGATTATTGTTAATTAATTGGTAGGATAAAGGTGTTGGAGTTTTTATTCACAGCGGACGTGTTGGTTCTTGCTTAATTGGTAGGATAGAGGTGTTGGAGTTTTTATTCAGAGTGAACCTCTCGCTATGGAGGTTGGAGTAGAATGGCTCTTCTGTCACAAAGTTCTGTCCCTGGGAGTTTTGTGGCATAGCTGAGATCTGTCTCTAACAAACGTCAACTGCCTACTGAACATTTCCACCGCTTTCACTTCAGGAATTCTCCCTCACCCACCCAGAGCCGGTCATGGGGGTTGATGAACGAAGGAGTTGTTGCCCTGTCCCCCCCGCCCCCCACTCAGTGCCATAAAGTACCATGACATTTTTATGGCGGCTCTTGGAAAGTGGGCGCATTACGGTTTGAGTACTGTCATAAAAAAAACTTCCCCCAACGTGATATTTGTATTGAAGTTCTTACAATCGTTTAAAGCTGTCAAAACAACAGTTGAACGATGGCATGAAAAATAACTTCCCCCATATTGTAAAATATCTCACTACATTTTTGTTGCTCCCCCAATAAACACTTTGTAAATATGAACTTTAAAAATAAACACTAGATTTTGTTGACCCCCAATAAACACTTTGTAAATAACTTTGACATAAATATTAAATGTAAGTGGTGGGGAAAAGAGTCAAAAACTATTTGCGTTGAAGTACAGCGATTTGGCGCCTGTACGAATCTTAAACAAGAGTTCATCTACCATAGTAAATTGCTTTATAAGTTTAGTATGAAAAAATAAATTATAATATTATTTAGAGAGAATTTTAAAAACGCATATTAATTAACTTAATTTTGTTTTGAAATCTCTGAAAAAATGAAAGTATTGGTAACTGAAATATAAAAAGAGTAAAATTGTGTGTTTATTTAATGTATATAAAAATATATGACTCGTAAAATCCTTATATGTAGTCAATATACAGTTTTTTATAAAGAGGTCCTTTAAGTAACTAGGTATGCTTACACGTAGGCCTATTTATACGTCAAGTCATGTGAGCTGCAACTTTCACATAAGACATAATTATATCATCTATTCTTATAGAATAACATTATTAAAATAGTAGCATGTTATCAAATTTTAGAGGCAAAATTCTTTTTTTTTTTGTTTTTTAAAGGCCCATATATGATGCTAACAAACTAGTGTGCAAAATAAAAGCGGTTCGGAGTTGTCACTAAGGCTTTTGCAAAGAGCCTTACTACTACGAGTATTGGCTTTAGCGGCTTTTAAAAACAACATTTTAATTACTAGAGTATTTATTTATCAAGATAGCATACACTCTCTAAACGCACTTATTATATCAACACACGAACTACATATTTACTTGAAATATGCAATTATTACTAATAACTTACACCTAGTAACTAAATGTTTACTGACTACTGACAAACCCAAAATATTGACTGAACAGCGCAGCAAGCAGCCACATCCATCCGAGTCGCTGGGTAGGAGCTGACTGCCGGAATAACGGGATTTAGCATAGGTCTTAAGAACAAATCTGTATTACGCATGCGCAAAGACCATTATTGTATTTTGGTCGGCAAACCCTTTGAGATGGCTATAAATAGAGCTCAAATCATCACAATCGGGCATTTTAATTTGTAATTGACTACGGCAAACAGCAAGATAAGCTTCGAGTCGCTTGAAAATTGGATACATTCAGGTATTTTTTTAAAATAGTTTTTGTATATTTTAATGGTTTTTTGCTTAATACATCTGTGGCGTACAATGGTGTTTTTTTGTTAGTTGACGAGCCCCCAGTGATTGCCGCAGGCGTACAACTGGAGGATCCCGATAGTCTGGACCAGCTACTTCTGCTTACAGAAAACGGGATTTGTCTTGCGGATGCTGGCGGGTCCATGGGTAATTAATTACCTGTCTACGATAGACTTGCCAGTGTTTTTTTCTTCTGTAAATGATAATTAATATATATTTATTTAATTTCAGACTACTAGGATCCATTTTTCTTGGATGAGGGTCTTCTAGGTGGCATGGCTGCGGGGGTCCCAACATCTACCCCACCGGAGGCGCCACTGCTCGCAAGCCCTCTGCCGTTCTCGAGGGGCCGCACCACGCTTCAGTGTTTCCTCTCGCCGGTGACCCTATCGCCTGGGCCCTTCTACGTTGAGGGAAATGTGCCCCCTCTGTTTGGGCAGATTTGGACACCATCGACCGGCTGATATATAAGTACAGTCTACAAGTAGCCACTAGTTTGAAAATAGTCTATGTGTAGACCTCTCTCTCGCGCAAACACCATTATATCATCCCGAGATCGAGCCCTTTTGTCAGCTGGGACATTGTACTAGTACCTGTACGATTTACACATTTAAAAACCGTGCTGAGCCAGTGGGGGAGTGGGGAAGGCTCTCAATGTCCGTTATAACCTTGAGAGAGAAACCAGGCCGAATGCCTCTCAGACAATATAGATAGAAACCAGGCCGAATGCCTCTCAGCCAATATAGAGAGAAACCAGACCGAATGCCTCTCAGCCAATATAGTGAGAATCCAGGCCGAATGCCTCTCCACACTTATTAACAGTCTAAGCTGTCAGCTTTTAGGAGGAGAACGATGACTATTTATGTCAAACCATGAGACCCACGACCTGTTGTTTTTTTGGCCCAGAAGCCATCTATTCCAACAGTTACAGTAGCGGATTAACATTATAATATTCAGCGGGAAAAAATGGTTCAATTTCCTGGCATAAACGAAAATACGGGTTTAGTCTTTAAAATAACTGCCCTGTACATGTTCCAATAAAAGTTCCATGGTTCAAAGACAGAAAATTATAATTGTCAAATATTCAAGCAGAACTTTAGTGTCTGTATTGTAAAGGAATGGTCCAGGGTTCATTTCCTGTACAAAGGCAGAAAATTATAATCGCCACTTTAAACATTTATTAAATTCACGGCGTGTGTTGTAAACAAAACCCAATTTAAAAATAAATATTATAGATTCCTTCAACCGCTTCACGTGTATTTAGGTTTTCTATTCTCCCTCCTTACTAAAGACGGGTGCACTTCCTCTAATTCACAATTACAGTATTTATTATGTCAGCAAAATATCGTCTCTAACATTAAACGATATTTAAAGTTGTATTTAATATTAATCATGAATTTATGGGGGAGATTTTTTATGTGAAAGCCTATATGTACGCAGTGTCAAGGGACACTGGTTCGAATCCATACAGGGGGTGAAAATGAGATATTATTCTACGTGGACTAATTTTATGTAGTTCCGGCTGATATGTAAGTACAGTCTACAAGCAACCATACTATAGCCATTAGTTTAAAAATAGTCTATATGTGTAGCGCTCTCTCTCTTTCGCAAACACCTTTATATCGTCACTAGCTCGAAAACTCTTAGCAGCCGAGCATTTCAAGGAGCTTGTACTAGTTCGTTTAGTGTATTAGAGAAGGCGCTTGTTTGCAGTTTAGAGCCAGGAAAACCACATTGCTGCTTTAAGCTGTTATTAAAAAAATCCTGCATAATTTAACCCCACACGTCTTAGAACTTGTACGATTTATACGCTTAAAATACCATACCGAGCCAGTGAGGGAGTCCATTATTCAATTCCCTAGCATAAGCGAAAATACTGGTTTAGTCTTAAACTGCCTTGTCAGCTATTTTGTTCATGTTCCAATAAAGGATCCCGGGTTCAAAGACAGAAAATTATAGTTGTCGTTTTTTACAAAATGGTCGATCAACTATTCAAACAGCAGTTTAGTGTCTTTTTAGTAAACTATTGGTCCAGGGTTTTTTCCTGAACAAAGACAGAAAATTATTAAATTCACAGAGAGTAAACAAAAGTCTGTACACGTTCATTTATGATGTGTGTGTGTATTGTAAACAAATCCAATGGAATAGTACCCAATTTAAAAATAAATATTATAGTTTCCTTCATCAGCATCGAGTGTATTTAGGTTTTCCGTTCTTCCTCCTTGCAAAATGCTGGTGCACTTCCTATAATTTAAGGTTACAGTATTTATTATCTCAACAAAATATAGCCTCTAACATTAAACTATATTTAAAGTTGTATTTAATATTACTCAGGAATTTATGGGGGAAGGTTTTTCTATTCTCCCTCTTTGCAAAATGGTGGTGCACTTCCTCTAATTTAGGGTTACAATTTTTATTATGTCAACAAAATATATCCTCTAACATTAAACGATATTTAATGTTAATTTAATATTACTCAGGAATTTATGGGGGGGGAGGTTTATTTTATATTCTCCCTCTATGCAAAATGCTGGTGTTCTTCGTCTAATTATGACTTACAGTTTAAGTGGCTAATTTGCTTTGTGTAAATTTTATTTAATAAAACAGCTGTTTCTAAAATTATTTAACCTGCGGGGTGGTTGGCTACAGTGTTTGTTTCATGTAGAGCCACATTACTCAGGAATTTATGGGGGGAGGTTTTTTCTAATCTCCCTCTTTGCCTAATGCTGGTGCACTTCCTATAATTTAGGGTTACAGTATTTTTATGTCAAAAAATATAGCCTCTAACATTAAACGATATTAAAAGTTGTATTTAATATTACTCAGGAATTTATGAGGATGTTTTTCCATTCTCTCTCTATGCAAAATGCTGGTGCTCTTCATCTAATTCTGACTTACAGTTTAAGTGGCTAATTTGCTTTGTGTAAATTTTATTTAATAAATCAGCCGTTTCTAAAATAATTTACCCCGGGGTGTGGTTGGCTACAGCGTTTGTTTCGTGTGGAGCCAGATGGACGGAAGAGTTTGAGGTTCAAATCTTACCAGGGTAAACTAGGACCGTTTTGGAAAAATTTAACGGAGAGAAAAATACGCGCATGTTGGTAACAATGCTTACTTTGACATTTATTATAGTTGAAATGGAGGCCGGAAATGGAGGGACGACCCCCATGCACCACCACCACTGGCCGCGGTAGGACCCCTCCACCCTCGCGTTGACACATCTCCACAGTGCCAGGGAGACGGGGTTAGAGTCCCAGCTGCGGCGCGGGAGACGGGGCCCGTGGAGACGGCTACTGCGGGACCATCTTCTGCCCCACAACCGGGAACTAGTGGCTCGGTAAATCAGGTAGGCGGTACCCTGTCAAGTGGTATCCCTCTTCGTATCATTGAAGAGAGGATTAAACAATTGAGGCGTTTCTTTTATACTGGTAGAGAAATTACAGTACAGCTTGGTGCTCCGGCATGCGATCGTGGCGCATTAAGCTGGCTTGAAGAACAAATTACTAATTTGCTCCATCGGCTGTAGGACCATGGCGTTAGCGCCGATGACCACGTCGGCTTACTTTTGAGTAGCACTGACTCTACGCTGAGCCCTGTGTACGTCTCATTTAGGTGAGTAGACCAGTTAGACGCTCGAGATGTGCTTGATAACATAAGTCGCGTGTTGCAAAGTAATACTTTGTTTTTGAGTACAGCACCACTGTATGTTAAACTCTGCCACTTTAAGGAGCCTCGCGGGAGGGGTAATCATAAATGTGATAAACTCTCTCCCGCTAGCACATATAGCCGTAAAAACCAAGGGATCATTACGATTCAAAATGGCGACAGTCTTTGCCTAGCCCGTGCATTGCTTGTTGCCAAAGCTATATGTGATAATAAAAGAGAACCAGGATGTATGGATGTGAACACCTTTAGACAAATCAAAATGGGTCTACCTATTCAAAAATACAAAGCAGAGGAACTATGCCGTGATGTCCGTGTGAATCTTTTGAAAGGTGGTGGAATAACTGAACTGAAACAACTTCAAACATACCTCTCCGAATACAAAATCACTGTGTTCAGGGAACGTCGGGGGAGACAGGTCATATATGGGGGCCTACTCCGTCCGAAAATTCCTTTAAGGGCTACCTTGATTTGTATTTTCTTGACGACAAACTCCCAACTGGGTGAGTTGAATATATCTTACTGATAAAAATATTAAACAACCAGTGTATTCAACACACTTATTTGAAAAAAAATCATAATTAGAGCGGCCGGATTTTGATGACCCTAAAATTCTAAAAAAAAATTATAGAATCACATTAAAAATGCCCAAAAATTAATTTAAAATTTACAAAAATGACCAAAAAGACAATGAAAAATTAATTAGCTCGAGACTAAATCAAACACCCACTTGACAAGCGGAAACTAAAATGTCTGCGACGCAAAACCACAATAATTAACTTGTATTTTGCTAAACAATTAACCTTGATTTACAAACTCTAGACACCGCTTACACTGATTTCACCATTCCAGTTTAGTAGCAGCGGCTCACTAGGAAGATGGCTTTTCCAACCATGTAAGTAGAGGAGGTATAGACTCATTTGAAATTTATATTTATTATCTTCTCATTCCAAAAGTTGTATGAGGAATAATAAAGTGTTTGATTAGTCCGTTTATAAAACATATTAATATCCAACATAAGCGTTTAAAAATTACCAAAAGATTAATTAAAGCATGTAAAAATGACCTATAAATTAGACATCTCTAAAATCAGGGAATAATGACAATAGGATTTTTTAGCACCGCGTCTTACTGCTCATCTGGGTTAGACCCTTATGTACTAATTATGCTAATGGGTTAAGGATGAGGAAGGTTGAATTTAAGGGAACTGTTAGTGGAGAGTGGGAAATTCTTAAAGTAAAAACATCCTCAGTACACACGACCGGGATCAAACCACGATCTCCCTGTCATCGGCAGTCTCATCGTACAAATGAGTATTGTCTGTGATGTAAAAAAATAAATATCATACCAAAGATGATTCTTTATATAAAGGAGAGTAATAAAGAACATAGGGAACAAAAGTGATCGAGAAATCAAGGTTCACTGATGATGGGACAAGGTGGGTTCATTAGAATAACTACAAGTGGGTATTAAGACCTTAAAAATAAATTTGCAAGGTTTTTTACATTTATAACTGAGAGGGTTATTTTATTTAATATTGTCTTGTTTTCTAAATAGTTCATACAAATATATTGTATTTACTTTTATCTAGATAATATAGTGAAATATTTCACCTTGTAGGCTTTAGGATAAAATTGAGACATTGTACTACTGGAAATCTATATTATCATAAGTATCAAATGTATTTTTATCAAAAATACAACTGCATGAATAATTTGGAATAGTTTCTCCCATAATAAACCAATTTTTACTATTTACGAGTGTGGTATAACCACAATTTAAACCTTTATATCTTCTGTGCTGATCTAAGCGAGCGTATCTTAATAATTTTTAAATTTATATTTTCAAAATAACTAGAGCAAGTGTAAAGTGGTCAGGGTTTTAGGCCCTTGGTTCTCAAACATTTATGGTGTAAATTTACATTAGTTTGCCTTTGTTTATATATTAATATGATCAAGCTACTCAGAGTACTAAACTGATAAATACATTGTTCATTTCCCATTCGTCTAGGCCTAATTTAATTCTCTTTATTACTATTAAATGGTTAATTATAAGAAAGTGTGGAGTTTTATAGTAATTATAAGTCATGTAAATCATAACCAAAGTTGTAAGCAATGCACGTTTTAAATTTCAATTCTTTAACTTCATTTTCAGGCCTTTAAACTTTTAATCTTATAGTTTTTCTTTGTTCAAAGTCTTTGTTGGAATATTAAAGTCATCCAAATTTATTACTTTTACTTTTCATTTTAAGCATCGTGCAATGTATTGATAACTGAACCCGGAAGCTGGGAGACGCACCTGTTGCTTACACGTGTGGTCTTTCGGGGGAGGGGGAGGTTTTGGCGCGGACTCCTAGCCAATCAGTGCATTTGCTTGAGCGTCTCTGTTTTACCTTATATGGAAAGGAAGTGTCAGACGCGGGACAGACGCGATCGGGAGACAGGACTGTTAACACTAAAATAGAGTAGACCTGTAACAACTACCTACCATTTCAACCTGTAGAGATGGGGAGAGGGAGATTTAGCCCAGGTGGCTAAAAAAAGTTGTCTTCATCAATGTAACTACTCGTTCATCTAAATTAATTATCCTTATTATCATCATGTAAATTTTTTGTTAAATTAAAACTTCAAATACTACACTACCTCATTTGTTTTTAATCGGCTGAGTACCTCTACCCCCACCATTATACTTATAACCCCGAGATGCTCTAACAAAACAACTGACTGCCGTGGACGACCCCGTAAGAAGGAGAGGATCAACAGGTGACTAGTTACACAAGGGACCATTTTTATGTGTATTTTTTGAAACTGAATAAAGCAAGTCTATTTTTTGAAATAATTTTGTTTCGGTTAGACTTAGGTCATTCGTGTGGTTTGTTAGTTACAATATTATAATTTTAAAATAAATATGATTTACTAAAGGCTTACTATGTATCTAGAATGCCTAGATTGGTTAAAGTTGGATAAAATACGTTGTGTTTTTTTTCGCGTTTTTTCTTCAAACGAATGTTCCTAGCCCTGAGAAAGAAAAATAGATTTTTATTTTTTTTGAAAATACTATTTATATATTAAGTTTTATTAAAATTGGAGGACATTAGTTCCTTATTTAAGTATTTTTCTACTGTTGTAAGATTGTTTACAGATAATCATTGCGAGGTAGTTTGTGCCAGAGCTAGCAAAGATTGAAACTTGACAAGGATATTAGTAACAAACCAGAGCCCCTAAAAAAATATTTTAGGCAAAATTCCTCCCAGATTATGCCAGAGACCGAGTATATAATAATTACTCTATTAAGGTAGGGATGAGGAAGGAAGCATTTTAGAGATAATCTACCCGCATTTGTCTTCAAGCTGAGTGGGACAACATATAGGGAAAAAACAGCTTCAGTAGACCTGACTGGGATTCGAAGCCCAATCTCCCCGTCAGCATAAGGCCCGTTTAACACGAGAGTGATGCCTTAAATAATTTGTTTACTAAAGCGGGTGAGACCGATAATTGCGCGCTAACTTTGACATGTTTTTTTATCACGTCTGAAGATGATAAAATAGTTATATATATTCTATGAAATTTTATTATTTCTCGCTACAAAATTGTGGGCCAAAATAAGTTCAAAACTTGGTCATTTTCCATTAAATTAGTTTCTTACACGTTATAACTTCTATACGAGTTTTGAGCGAAATGTCAGCTCTGGCCACTTCACACTTTGCATTACTAGCACTACCCATTAGGATTTATAAAATGACATAAGTAAGATGTAGTCAAGTATATGAGGGCAGTGAGGGGAAATGTGTGTGTGTACCCCTCCCCTCCCCTCTCGCGCCTTATACATGCATAGGATCCTCAGGGTGGTAGGGAAAGTATGTTGGAGGACGCGCGCGCCCCTCTCTCTATCTCACTCTCTCTCTCCTTATACATGCATACAAGCTACAGTGGGAGGGGGTGGAGGATGGGGATGGTCCTGTGAGTAAACAGGGTAGGCGATGCGAGGGGGGGGGTTGTATGATTGGCCCGGACTAGGCGAGCTCTCCAGAGGGGGCGGGGGGAGCATCTCGAGTACGATCTTGAAAAAAGGTTAACCTTTAATCTCAACGTAACATTTTCAAGTTTTCTCCCTCGTAGGTATGTGACATATGATAGATTTCTTCCTTAGTCTCGGCTCGCCCTTCTCGAATACAATCTTGAAAAAGGGTGACCTTTCATCTCTGCGTGACTTTTCCTAGTTTTCTCTCCCCTCGCTAGAAAAGTTTGAAGGAGTGGATATGTGACACATGATATATTTCTTCCTCAGTCTCAGCTCGCAACCCTCAAACTCACTAACTGTGAGAGGTCTCGAACTTCAGATGTTCGCATCTGTTTTGCTTTCATCCGTGAGGGGGGGCATTCGAACTTGTCAGTGATTCATTTTAGAACGTAAGTGGGCTGTGGGAATTTTAAAAAGAATATCTTCAAGAGAGAACTTAAGAAATAGTTTAATCATGTTGGTAAATGAGTCTCCTGACGGGAGGTTTTAGAACTAGGGGACGAGAAAAAAATCTTTTTCTGTGAACTAAGAACTTTAGACTTCCAACGCTCTGTAGTGGGCGTGGCTATAAGTCCCTCCTTCTCTCCACTCATCCTGCAGCTTGGAATCTCTTCTCGCTACGCCTCCTGTAGAGGGGGTGGTTTGCAATCCTTACTTTTTCCTATATATTGAGTTAACCCTTTTAGATGAAGTCATTAGCTACCATCTACATTCTAAAGATTAACAATGTCTAGTGAATACGCGGCTGTTCTTTTGAGTACAATCGGTTCGAGTGAGATTGTAACAAGGAAGTTAACGGATTTAGAGATTGGTCGCGGATACCATGTAACGAGTATAAAAGCGTTAGCTACGCGTTATGGACGTCGAGTTCTCACACTGCTGGAGGGCAAATATAACGTTTGGTTACCTAATCGGTTCTCATTACTCAGCGACGAGCAGCTGGAAGACATTTCCAAAGCGGGTTTATTGCTTTAATATACAAAGTTATCTCCAAGCAAAGCAAAACGGCCATCTTAAGCTTTGAAGGTAAGTGTGCATTCAAATTTGTGTGTGTGTATACCATTCTATCTGTCTTATATCGTTTACCGTCCATTATATTCAAAATTCGTATAAGAATTAAATGTAAAAAATTAATCGTTCATTAGTTAAGATATTAGCTTCAATGTTTATATATTATAAATATCTTTTTTCGCTCGGAACATGTAGGGTAAGGTGGTGGGCTTCTACGCTAACGATCCAGGTTCAACCCTCGCATTCTATCTGTCTTATATTGTTTACCGTCCATTATATTCAAAATTCTTTGAAACTTCGGATAAAACTTTTTTCTTTATTAATTCGAACATATAAATTTTCTCGTATTAATATTTATTGGAAGATGATGTGTTTGTTTTTGACTGCTGAGGACGTGGAGAACAAGGTTCAAATCTCGATCAGGATGAACGGGGGGTGGTTTTTCCACTCTCCCTCTACGCGAATGTAGGACGTGGAGAACAAGGTTCAAATCTCTGTCAGGATGAACGGGGGCTGGTTTTTCCACTCTCCCTCTATGCAAATGTGGGTTCACTTCCTCTAATTCAACCTTTCCAATTCCTAATCCATTAGCGTAATTAGTACTTAAAGCGTATAACGCCAATGGGTAGTAAGACGTAGTGCTAAATATATTATTTATTAGCGAGCAAGTTTAGATTTAAATCCTTTCATATTTGAACATATTTTTTTCAGTACTTTGTTCACATAATCTATCAATTTAATATCTTGTCACAGAATGAGAGACTCTTCTTCACATTCACGGGTAGAATAATAGTGTTGTATACTCTCCGTTTTTCATTCTTTCTGTCGAACTTTATAATTATTTTAAAGTGCATTAATCGAATATATGAAACTTTCAACTTCTTCAAAACACGTATGTTGTTGTCGATCTCTATGAATCCAGTAACTTAAAAGAAAAGACCAAAAGTATTAACTAATTATGAGTATCTCATATTTGTTTGATTCTCTCGTAATTAATAAAAATTTAAAAAAAAGCGGGATGGGAAAACATTTTTTTACCTTTGACCTAGTAAATACTAAAGCCATATTTGGGATGGTAAGGGTGTTTACTCTCTCGTTACGTACAAATGATGGTACATTTGTTATGAATAGTACCTACTCGCACTTACCCTTTTAGCCTATTTAAATGCGTATATCCTGGATTAATAGTAAAAAAACAATGTGGTAAAAAGGAATGTATATCTCGTATGGGATGGTATGGGTGTGAATACTGGTTAAGGGTACAGAGAGTATCTACACTCTCGTCATGCATAAATGATGGTACACTTGTTATGAATAGTACCCTACTCACCCTTACCCTTTTAGCCTATTTAAATGCGTATATCCTGGATTTATAGTAAAACAATGTGGTAGAAAGGAATGATATCTCGTAATTAATAAAATTTAAAATACAGGATGGGAAAACATATTTTTACCTTTGACCTAGTAAATAATAAAGCCATATTTGGGATGGTAAGGGTGCAGAGAGTATTTTTCTGAATGATTTTACACTCTCGTCACGCACAAATGATGGTGCATTTGTTATGAATAGTACCCTACTCACCCTTACCCTTTTAGCCTATTTAAATACGTATATCCTGGATTAATAGTAAAACAATGTGGTAAAAAGGAATGTATATCTCGTAATTAATAAAATTTAAAAATACAGGATGGGAAAACATTTTTTTACCTTTGACCTAGTAAATAATAAAGCTTTATTTGGGATGGTAAGGGTACAGAGAGTATTTTTTCTGAATGATTTTACACTCTCGTCACGCACAAATGATGATGCATTTGTTACGAATAGTACCCTACTCACCCTTACCCTTTTAGTCTATTTAAATGCGTATATCCTGAATTAATAGTAAAACAATGTGGTAAAAAGGAATGTATATCTCGTAATTGTATATCATAGATTCATGATCCGCTAACTAGATGTTCCTGTTTTTTTTTTAATAGCCGTCTCAGAGCCGCTCGATGAGATCCTAGAGCAAGCTGTGCAGAAATGAAGAGGATAATGCAGGGAGGATAGTGTCTGCTTAGAGCATAGCGCACGCTCGAACTTAGAAACATGTCAGGACCCCCAACAAAACGAGCTCGCTTGTCAACTCCAATCATCTCATCTCGACAAACTAACGGGAATAGGGTGTATACTCTCGATGAATTAAGCTCTAATGAACAACTTTTAATTAAATACCTGAAACATGATATCATTCTTCGCGATGGGAAGGTATATAATGCTTACATAGAACATATACCCGGCCAGATTAAGACCTCGAGCGTACTGATATTGGGACAGGATGATATAGACGAACAGATCCAAAGACTTATAACCCTTTCACGAAACTTAGGTGCAGGATTTACACAGTTTAGGCTTTACCTGGAGCCGCTAGGACTATCTATCAAACTTATTGAACAAGCGAACGCCCGATGCATAAAGACGTACTTTATCACCAATGAACTACCCTATAAGGATCCTGTACAGTTTCTCGTTGCGTGCGGGGATAATTACGTAAAGATGGTAGAAAAATAATCAATCGCAAATGACTCGATAAAGGTAAATTGTAGCCTCATCTGCGAGTTTAGGCATCCTACTGAAGGTAGAATTGAAAAAGGTTATTTCAACTCTACTCTATACGATATATTTAACCCGATAAACTTGGGTGAGATATATGAAAATAACGTGATCTTCCCACTCCTTGCTCAGATTGAGGCCTTCGTTTCTAGAGACTCGGGATGGATATACGACGGCACGTTGGAAATGAGAGTAAATTTCTCGAAAAACTAGGCTTTCTCGATCGGGGCTCGTGTTAAAATCCCTGAAATTATAGCCGAACGTAGAGCGCTGATAAATGTTCAATCTGAAGAAGGACTTTGCTTCCCCGTATCCGTATTGTCGTGCCTCTTTGAACCGACGGGGAAAGCTCAGCGTTTATCGTCATATCCTAATTTTCGAGATATGCTGAATCTAGATGGAATCCCGCTCCCGTTCGAAATGAGGTATATCGAACGCTTCGAAAGGCTTAACGATATATCCGTTAATGTGTACACTGCAAAACACGATGGTAGCGACTCTTATATTGGCACTGCAGAAAACTCTAAAACACTAGTGATCGTTCCCGTGCACGTCAGCGCTAAAGAGCGCGCCATACATGTACATTTATTCATGATAAGAGTGCATGGAACGGAAACATATCATTTCAGCGGGATCAAAAATCTGTCTCGGTTAATAAACCCGCAACTATCGTTAACGTCTAACGCAGGACGTAAATAATTTTGCGACCGATGTCTGACCGCTTTTCTGACCAAAAATAAACTTGCAAAACATAAATATACGTGTATAAAATTTGGCGCGGTAAGGAGTACATTCCCTCAAGAAGAGGATAAATTCCTAGCGTTCTCACAGTATAAACAGCAGGAGAAAACAGGATTTATCGTATACGCAGACTAGGAGAGCTTACTCATACCGATAGAGACGTGCGATCCTGACACGAAATTTTCTTATACTGAGAATGTACAGCGTCATGTGGCGTATTCTGTAGGTATGTACACTAAATGTAATTTTGATGATAATATCTCAGAGTACCGACACTTCACGGGAAAAGATTGTACAGATCAATTTGTTGAGGCTCTTGTAGATACGGCAAAGCGCGTACTAGATTGTTATAGTATCATCGTTCCGATGACGCCACTAATACCTGCTCAAAGAGATGCTCATAATACGGCCTCTCATTGTCATATATGTGAAAAACCCTACGCGAATGATGATATCCGCGTTATGGAGCATTGTCACTTGACAGGACTTTATCGCGGGAGCAGTCACGCGGCGTGTAATATTAATTACAAGAACCCGAGTCATCTGAGCGTGGTAATCCATAACGCGCGTTGCTACGACAATTTTTTCCTTCTTGAATCACTTGTCGAACGTAGAGAGACTGATCCGTTCACGGGGGAGTGCGTTCTCGTCAATCCGGAAAAAGTTAAGGTTATTGGAGAGACTATGGGAAGATTCAAAGTAATCATGAAATATATTTGGCACAGGTTTCGAGGGATCACGATTAAAATTATAGATAGTTTCAGCTTTCTATGTACCTCCCTAGAGAAATGCGTATCTTACCTCGAACCCGAGCAACTTAAAATCACTCGTAAGTGTCATCCTGATGATAAATGGTTCAAACTAATCACTCGTAAAGGTGTGTTCCCCTATGACTATATAGATTCATTTGAGCGACTGAACAAAACTCAGTTACCGAGCAAAGATAAATTTTACAACGCGCTCACGGATAGTCATATCTCTCAGGAAGACTATGATCACGCCAGCGAGGTTTGGCGGCTATTTTAATGTAAGAATCTTTGGGACTACTCGAACCTCTACCAGTATACGGACGTAACGCTACTGGCTGATGTCTTTGAGAACTTTCGTGATCTTTGCATGAAGACGTATAGACTCGATCCCGGATGGTCTCTTACAGCTCCTAGTCTCGCGTACCAAGCTCTATTGAGAATAACCCGGGTACGGCTCGAATTAATCGATGATGTGAACATACATCAATTCATTGAGGGAGCTATTCGAGGAGGGGTATGTTTCGTGGCTAATCGTCACTCTGTAGCGAATAATCGGTATATATACTCATTCGACCGTTCCAAGCCAGAGTCTTACCTCGTTTATCTAGACGTGAATGGACTCTATTCATTTAGTATGTTGAGCTCGTTACCCTATGGAGGGTTCAGGTGGCTCGAAGATGATGAAATTGCTCGTTTGGATGTGTTAAAAGTAGAGGACGATGCGGAGACGGGGTATATCTTGCAGGTGGATCTTGAATATCCACGAGATGTACACGATGCTCATTCCGACTTGCCGTTCTGTCCCGATAAAGGGATTCCACCCTTAGGGAAGCACGAGAAATTGTTAACGACTTTAGCTGATAAGACTAGGTACGTCATTCACTACCGTCATCTAAAGCTATGTTTAGTGAATGGATTGAAACTGACGAGAGTACACAGGGTTCTCAGTTTCAAGCAATCTCCATGGATGGCTCCGTATGTCAAACTGAACGCGGAAATGAGGAGTAAAGCGAGCAATCAGTTTGAAAACATGTTTTTCAAACTGATGAACAATGCCACATTCGGTCGTCTTATATCTAACAAGAGGGCCTACCGTACGATAAAGATAACTACCAGGTGGGGAGGGAAATTTGGAGCGGGTAACCTCATAGCCAGTCCAAACTTTAAAAACCGTACGATCGTGTCGGAAAACCTGGTCATCATCGAGATGGAGCCGCAGGAGATTTACTTTGATATGCCGATTTATGCGGGATTCGCCATTTTGGAAATCTCAAAAGTAGTCATGTACGGTCTACATTACCAGGTTATGGTTCCCGCCTTCCCTACAGGTGCGTTAAAACTTCAATACACAGATAGATACAGACTCACTTCTCTACTACATGACTGTTGAGGACGCGTACCAGCGACTTATCCCGTTAGCTAATGACTACCTGGACACCTCCACCTACGGACAAGACAATTTTTACGGCATGCCTGTAGAAAATAAAGGAGTGCTCGGTAAACTAAAAGACGAGACTCAAGGTCGGATCATCACCGAGTTCATAGGTTTACGTCCTAAACTCTATTCATTCGCGGTACAAGGAGATGGCGAGACGCTCAAGGCTAAAGGTGTCAAGAGTAGCGCGTTAAGAACGCTTTCGTTAGAGGACTATCGTAATTGTCTGACCGATGAGACGGTAGTCATGAAAGAGGCCCGTTCAATAAGATCCGTAGGATTCAAACTTTACACCCAAAAATTCAATCGGGTCGCGCTATGCTCTATCGACGACAAAAGATATGTAATACCTGGTTCAGTTAAAACTTTACCTTGGTTCCATTACTCTATAAGTGAGCAGCCATCTACTTCCTTCCAAGAGACGTCGATTGATGCTGGACCGTCGTCTCTATAGTGCAAGTGTGTCAGTGATTAATACAGTGCTTCTGTATATTCATGATCTACAACTTTATCCGGTACAGTTAATATTCTATCATGATATCAAATCGAGCAGGAATCTACTTACTCCCAAGAGACGCTGATTGATACTAACCCCACGTCTCTATAGTGTAAGTGTAAGTGATTAATACAAGAGTGAATAATTAATGTCAATGTATATTCAGAAAAATAAACAAAAAAAAGAACTATACCTTTATCACTAGAAAATGTTAGTGCTTCTAAAAAGAAAAAAAGAACTATACCTTTATCACTAGAAAATGTTAGTGCATCTAAAAGACTTGAGAAAAAATATTCATGTTCTGTAACTTAACTGAAGAAGAAAATATACTAATTTAGTATGTATCTGTTTAAAAAAATTGTATATCATTATATTCATTAAATAGAGTTTTCTGTGTGCGCGCGCGTGTGTGTGTGTGTGTGTGTGTATGTGTTGTTATTTTTTTACCTCCCCTCTCCCTCTCCCTCTTTGATATATCTCATATTTGTTCGATTCTCTTGTAATTAATAAAATTTAAAATACAGGATGGGAAAACATTTTTATATTTGGGATGGTATGGGTATGCATACTGGTTAAGGGTACAGAGAGTATTTACAATATCATCACGCACAAATGATGTATCAGATAATAAAATGCAGTGTACCCGCTTTGGTGGCTGCACGGTTTAAGGCGCTACTCTCACAGTAAACTATACTCCTGATAACGAGGTTCGAATCTGGGTCAGGTGTATTTAAATATCTATAAATACCACATTAAAACCTCTCATTTTTCAAGCAAAATCTAAACAGCTTTATTATTTAATTAAAACCAAAACTATATTTATATTGTTAAAGCAGTAGTATTGTCGAGGAGTAATTCAACAATGACATTATTTACAGAGAAAAAAATTGTGGAAGTGTTTAAACCTTTTTTTAATTTGCTAAGTCAAATGGTTTTTTAAAAAAAGAGGTACAAAAACATAATTTTATTTATAAAATGCAAATATTTATTACTGGTATCACATGTGAATATAAATGTCCAGATGAGAACGTTATAAGATGTTTGACTGGTCTGTGAAACATTTTATATTGTTATAAACAAACCATGTCGTTTCAGATGACGTTCTGATACGAATCTTTGTTCTGAGCAAAGGAAGATATGTATGTTTCCAGGAGCTTATTAAATGTTCGCAGATTAGGGGGGAAGGGTTGACCGGAGACCTGACATCCTTCGGAAGGGGTTTGGTAATCTTCACGCCGACTATTGTCCCCCTCCATCCCGAGCATATAAAGCGGCCGCGAGGTAGGGAGACGTATCTCATTAGATATGTCTAGGCAGTTGGGTTACCGTCTGGAGGACATGAGCGATATTAAGATCTCGAACGGCGGCTTAGAATATTACATCGCGAGGGCCGACAAAGGTTACAGTGAGTGCTGCGATTCTTCCGTGTACTGGCTCGGATGCCATAATCCCGGAATGTGGGAATCAAGTTAGCCCGTCGAACGCTGTTCTACAACTTGTCCCATCTACAATCTCAAGGAAGGGGACGAGCCGCAAGTTCTCCAGGAGGAGGAAAACGCTTTGTGCGCCGAGTTGGATCGAATCGAGCGCGAGGAGCTCGATTGGGTCAAGTGCATCTCCGAACTTGAAAAGTATCGACAGTACAACGTCCATCGTCTAGAAGGGGATGAAGAGGTCAGCGAGGAGGAAGACGAACCGAACATCATAACACTAGACTATGTGGGCAGAGTGCATCTTCCGGGCAAAAACTTTGGTGCGAGGTACAGGAGTCGCATTAACGCTTCACACAGAGGACTGATATATCTAGGTGAAGACAAGTACGAACTATTCAAGTGGTGAAGCACTCGCGTGTGCGTGTGCGCGCGCGCGCGTTCTATGACGTATGTACGTGTTTACCCAAGACTTAAAAAAACTATATGTAAGACTTTAGAGAAAGAGATTTTTGTATCGCACGTTCTATGACGTATGTACGTGTTTATCCAAGACTGAAAAAACTATATGTAAGACTTTAGAGAAAGAGATTTTCTGTATGCATCGAGTGAAAGACTATTTTTTTTTTCGAGAGAAAGAATTTTATCTTTGTACCGAATATATATGTGTGTGTATGTATCATCATAATCTTAAGAATATACTCGCTAAATAAAAAGCTGTACTATTTATTTAAGTCCATGATCCTATTAAGAGAGAGAGAGAGAGAGAGACAATACATAGAAATAAAAGAGTATCCATTTAAGGCTATATTCTGAGAGGTAATAATACGAATCTTTTTTAAGACTATGTTCTGAGTAAAAAAGGTCTTTTATAATAGGGAAGATATGTAAGTTTCATTCAGAGCAAAAAGATCATTTATAATAAGGAAGATATGTATGTTTCCAGGAGCTTATAAAATGTCTTTGCAGGGAAACGAGGATTGAAGTTCGGACCTAGAGGGGAGGAACGCACACGCCTCCGTAACTCGAGCGGCTCCCCCCGCCCCCCTCTGGAGAGCTCGCCTAGTCCGGGCCAATCATATCCCCCCCCGGGCACCGCCTCCCCTGTCGACTCACAGGACCATCCCCATCCTCCACCCCCCCTCTGTAGCTTGTATGCATGTATAAGGAGAGAGAGAGAGAGAGGCGCGCGCGTCCAACATACTTCCCCCACCACCCTGAGGATCCTATGCATGTATAAGGCACGAGAGGGTGGGGGAGGGGGTACAAACACATTTCTCCTCACTGCCCTCATATACTTGACTACATCTTACTGACATAAATATTCCATTTTTTTAAGTAGTTCAAAAGATAAAAGGAGATAAAATGAGCACACGTGTCATTAAATAATTAATTTGGTTTCTATTTTATAGGCGAATATCTAAATACTCAATATTTTTATGCACAATCGTGTAGCATTTGTTTGTTTTCCCATACTGAAAGCATTGGGCATCTTGACAGGGGAACTCACATTTCGAATTCAAGTGACTGAAGAAAACTGAATCCTAATATTGTGTATTTTTCTCATCTACTAACAATAGCTAGCGTGAATGATTGGTTTGTATTTTAAATTTGCTCCCCGTGGATTGTAAAGCTGCTAATGACCAACCAGATTTATAATTAATAGTGAATCACATAAAATTCGTTCCTTTAAGTTAAAGCTACAGTTGACACATTTATTAAAAAAATTGGTTGTACACGGTATTTAATAAAGCTTTGATTTGTTTTTACTTTCAGGGCTACCACTATATTTTTTACCAGATAATTCTTTATTTTTCCAGATTTTCTAAAGGGAATTTTCATTTTATCGGACACTTAATGAAAGTATATAGAAAAGAAACCTTATTCTTTATAAAATTGATTAGTGAAGTAATGTTTATTATTATTAGCACCGCGTCTTACTACCCATTCGGGTTATAAGCACTTACGCTAATGTGTAATGGTAGGGTGATTGTGAGATGAAATGAAGAACCTACAGTTTAACGTGGAATCCGAACCACGGTGGAGGCCTGGCACTCCCCACATTCACAAGATGTCTTGTCAGAGGTGAAGGAAGGGTTTGGTACTCAGATAAATCTGTGCTGGGACCGAGGATTGAACCCCGACCGCCAGCACAGAAGTCTGACACCTTACCCCTAGACCACCAGGTCACCCAGTGAAGTAATGAAATTGGTGCTTAGAACAGTGGTTTGATCTTGATGTAGAAATATATGCAGTCACTCACAATCACTATTTTTCTGGAAGAAAAGCGGTATAGCAGTGAAAGGGTGTGGAAGGAGAAAAATACGAGTTATTCAGTTAGCTTTTTTTTACTATACAAAAGCTCGCTATATAAATATTTCAATTAAATGTTACTAACATTCCAGTATTTTTAAGTTGTTCCCTGAATTTCTCACTTTTCCTGGCTCTCCAGGAGTGTGTAAGTGATAACTTTCTTCCTACTTTTATAAATTTCTTATATACTTTAGTTTATCCATTATTTACTCTTATTTTAGCACGATGTCTTACTACTGCCTTTTCAGGTTATACGCTTATTTCCTGTTGAAACAGTTGATAGCTTTCATATTCTTGTAATCCAAGATTTTATAAAGACATATTCCCTGGCCTAAACTTCAAATTTAGAATCCCGATATAGTATTTGAAACTATTTTGAATTAAGCCAATATATGTTTTAAGATGACATTGTGATGGAGCGATTGTGTAAAGATAGAAAAATGACACACGAACGGGGATTTGAGCCCATGTCGTTCAGCTCTACTCGCCAACTGTTGGATTATCAGGGATCTCTTTGTCACTTCCATCACCCACATAAACCTCCAAGCGTACTAGTGTAGATAAATACCAACAATAATTATTGTTACAAGCTAACTCTTATTGAATGAATAGTAGTATATTTCCTTTGTGTAATTTATTTTGATTGCTTTAGCATTTAAATAATATTACCAATGTATAGTAATTGTTGCTTTTAATCGTGTGTCGGGAGTAATATTTAAGCAATGACAATTTTTTAATATTTGTGTTATTATTATCTATCCAATAAAATGTTGTTTAAAATAAATCACCATTTAACTATTATTTACCCGCCTCGGTGGCGTAGTTGGCTAATGCGCTTGTCGTGTTGAGCCCGACTGCTGAGGACGGGGAGATCGAGGTTCAAATCTCGGTCGGGTGAACTGTGGTGGTTTTTCCTAAATGGTTTTCCACTCTCACTCCACGCAAATGCGGGTTCACTTCCTCTAATTCAACCTTCCCAATTCCTAATCCATTATAGTAATTAGTACTTAAAGCGTATAACCCGAACGGGTAGTTAGACGCGGTGCTAAGTATTATTATTATTAACTATTATTTCATGTTTTTAATGTAATAATGTATAGATACAAATATAATTGTATTTATTATTCAATTAATTTTGTAACTTAATGTGTATTCTCAGATCTGGCATGGTACAGTTTCTACTTTCCGGGAGACTTTTGTTTATCACTTTAATATTATTAGGTGACCTGGCGGTCTAGGAGTAAGGTGTCAGACTTCTGTGCTGGCGGGCCCGGGGTTAAAACCTGGTCCCGGCACGTTTTTCTGGGTTACCCAAAACCCCCCCTTCACCTTGAAGGCCCGTCTAAACCAACATACCCCCTTGTCGGATCGCAACTACGCAATTTGCAAATGCATCGTAATTACGCTTTTATTAAAAACAAAATAGACTGTCACCCAAAAAAAGTCGTAAAAAGTAA
>JBCFYV010000024.1:4508455-4560307 GCA_039000515.1 Timema cristinae
ATGTGGGAGGACAAGTAACAAGAATAAGTGGAAGGAGACACCCTGGGGTAACAACCGGGTGAAGGAAGCAGTGGAGGAGAAGAATAAATAAAGCATTTAGAAGGATTTTTAAGAACAGGAGTGAGGAAACAGAAGAAGACTATAGGAAGAAGAAGAAAAGAGCGAAGCGAGTTGTCCGGAAAGCCAGGAAGGATTGGATGCAAAAATGGATGGAAATACTGGAACGGTACGTGGACGGAGTAACAAGCTGTTATATAACCAAATAAGAAACAGAGGGAGAAGACAAGAAGGAAGAATGTTGAAGACAGGAAAGAAAGAAAAGGAGCTATGGATAAGATATTTTGAGAAAATATTCAACCTAGAAGAGGAAAGGAACGAGAGTAAAAGAGAGGAGCAGGAAGAAATAGAAGAAGAGGAGGAAAGAGGTCCAACATGAAAGAAGTGAAGGAAACATTAAAGAGGATGGAACAAGGAAAAGCATCTAGTGTGTACGAACTGGTTGTGAAAATGATAAGGGCAGCAGGTGAGGTAGGGAAGTATTTATACAATGGCTATACAGAGTGCTGAGAGTGGTTTGGAAGCAGAACAAGGTACCGGAAGACAGGAAAGAAGGAGTTATAATACATATTTTCAAGAAAGGAGACAGGAAGAGATGTACAAATTATAGGGGGATAAAGCTGATGTGCCACTGTACAAAACTATTTGAGAAGATTCTGGAAAAGAGACTAAGAAATAAATTGAAAGGAAGGTGGAGAGAGGAACAGCATGAATTTAGGGAACAACGGTATACAATAGACTTAATCATTGCCATACAACAGCTGATATAAAATGGGTATTAATAAGGGGAAGACTTGGTTATGATATATATGGATGTGGTGAAATAATATGATTGCGTGGGTGGAAATAAAATGGGCTTGACATAAATTATTTGTCCAATTATAAATCCCTGGAGATTACACTTTGTTCTCCTGTTTGTATTACTTTTTACACCAGCTAGTTGCCTGAGCTTACTATTGGCGTAGGGTAAACCGACTGAATAGCATCTACAATGGTGTATTTAACATTTATTTTGTATCAGTACTGACTATATAACAGAACATCCAAATTAAAAAAAGTGACAAATTGATTTATTTTCCCCTTAAAAACTAGGCTAAATAAAATAATGAAACTCGATGTGGATGATCACACTGACAGGGGCTATTTGTAAGTAAAATTACAGAACTTTACTTTCTTTTTAGATATTGTAATATATATATATATATATATTGTAATATGAATATATATTGTAATATATATATATATTGTAATATATATAACTTTAATATATATTTTTAATAATAAGCGTAATGTATTTTTATTGAAAAGAGGGGGAAATATTTAAAAAAAAGCCTCTATCTACTTATTAACTTTAAGTCCAGTGACTTCATTAAAAAATAGTACATAAAATAGACGATAAAGAATGGTGGGCTAGCTCAGATCTAAAATGAATTCAATACTTTGGATTTAAAACCAACATTTAAATTTAACAACACGAAAACTTACTATCTCGGGGTAAAACTTAAAACAATAATAATGCATCAAATCGAACACGAGATTCTCTTAGTGTCATGTTGAGAAAAAATATACCTTTACTGTACCTAGTCAACAATGGATTCACCTTCTATACAACAATACTGGCCTCCAAGGTCAGCATCCCTGGGAACTGATTGCCGGTGAGACATAGCTGAATATGTGGGTTTTTGATAGCAATAACAAGGTGGATAACATAGAATGATGATGATAATGTGTAACAAGTTACAAGACAGATGTAACAACTTGCGAGTTATGGCTTAATCGAATGGGGGATACTCACCGAACCTCCAAGACGAGCTGCAACACGCGGCACCGGCACCAACCTCCTTACTCCAAACAACCACCTGATAGACTGATGGAGCGTTCGACAGGCGCCACCTAGCGTCAAACCCGAGACTGGCGAGAAATAAAGGAAGATAGTTGCTTCTTCCGGCCACGTCAAGCTTCGAGGCTATTCGACAAGTTGCTCTAAATCCCGTTCTCTCGATTCTCCTTCCTTCCCTCTCCTCACGTCCCTCCCCCTCTTTGTCAATTTTAACTTTGTATATATAGTGGTGCGCTGGTGGTCTATGGTCACTTATTACACCTGTGACATAGTCACAACATGAAAAGAAAAGGCGTGGTTTGACTCACCAACTCTGTCTCCATTTGGCTACTCCACGAGGCTCCACACAACACACACTTCGTGGCCCGGTTTGTTTTCAGCTGAGCCGAGTAACCATGTCCGAGGTTACACCTCCAGGCCTGCCCCACCCCAAGAGAAAACAAGAGATGATTTGAAATTACGCCCGGAATACGTGAGGTTGTTCCAGAACAGTGCACTCCCTTCCCCCCTTTCCCTGTCCTGCTTCCCGCGCTGTGAGATCACGTGACTCTACCTATGTGTATATAATGGCAGGACTCTATAGCCATGGTACGCATTTCTCCACCTTCTCTAGGTGAGGCATTTAGTGTGGGTTTAGGTTTAGGTTATTTTACTTCAAAATTCTGTTTGGCCTGGATTTGTTCAAAATTACTGTTTGGGCGATATTTATTTATGATTTAACTTTGTTTATTTTATATTGAGGTTGCAGGCCTTTTTTTTGTAGAGATCATGGCAGGGCGACCTGGACTCAAATAAATTACTATTCAGGCTAGCGTATCTCATCCGCTTCACGGATTGTTTTGAAACCATTATCGCCGCCATGTTTTATATTCAGGGTATTTGCTAAATTGTTGGGTATAATCATGTTGGCTGATTACGTTACTAATCATTGTTGGGGAGTTAGAACTTCTATTAGTCTAAGTTTAGTTAGTCAACTCTGGGGTCGCGAGCCCACGCAATTAGTTTGTTTGTTTGTGGCTAAGTCACTGAATACTGAAAGCTGAAAGCCCCCAAAGTATAATGGATATTGGCTCTGTTTGGTGGAGCTTTGAATAGTTGTATTGGGGAACTTCTTTGTAGGCACCTTGCCTTACACGTCTGTTATTGTAGTTGCTGATGGCGAGTAGTTTATATCTTATGATTATCGTTAGTACTGGTGTTATTGTTTGGATCTTCAATTATTACCGTTACACGCTACTGATTTGTACGAAGGTCAATTTCAATGTATCTTAATGCTGTGGGTCCTTTAGACGGCCGTCTTTGTACTCGGGGTCGTGCCCCTAACCACTTGTTTGTGTATAACTATATAATGGCCTTATTGTGCTGATGTCTGCGCCTAACGCTGGGCTTGTCCCACTTTTTCTCATTGAGTATTGTTATTGTTGGAAATAAATAAATTCTCTTGTGACCAACCTGACTTTTATTTGGTATATAAATAAAGGGGGGGTTACACACCGCCAGCTTATCGAGGTGAGAACGGCGACTTAGGGCAGGGGATTATCATCATCATTTTTGTCTGTATCTAAATTATATTTCGGCGTAATGGGGAAACTTTCTAAATTATTGTTCTGGACAAAAATCTTAGTTTAAATATGTAAACTTACTACGTTATGCGCTTCTCGCTGTTGACATAATGTCGTCACCTTTCTGCCGTCTTTTTGGGCTCCAACCCTATTTATTACGCCTATTGGCTTTATTGGTATATTTACATTCTATTGAATACGCAGAGTAAAACTCTGCATCTTGGGCTTACTTCCCACCTAGTATTTGTTTAATGAGTACGTTTAGGATTAGCTGTCGTCTGGGTGGATTACATTGTATTAGGAGACAGGACACTTATAGGATAGATTGGGACTTGGTCCACTATTGGTCGTTATTATTGTATAACTTTATGATATTAGTTGGGGGTTGTGAGCGCCTAACGCCTATGTGTTACGTGGGACTTTTGAATATCATAAACTTTAAAGACCACCCTTTTTGGATTGGATGTTCTTCGAACCTAGGGCCATAGACTTTAGTATAAGTCTGTTAGGATTATTGTCTGATAGGTTTAATTATGTTCGTCGTGCATTGTTGCATTGTTGAGTTATGGTCTCCGCCATCTAAATGGAACTATTTCTCGTTAGGAACGAAGATGCGCTTCATGTTCTATGTTTTGTTGATTTCTATAATGTGTACCTTTTCATTGTTTATGACAAATAAAGAAATGTTATTAAAATTAGGCCATTTCGCCTGATTTTCTAGTCATCCTCACCCTAGTAAAGGAAAGGGGATGAGGGTGCAAATGTAACGGTACTTGTTTAGTACGTTACAATAAAGCCACCCCACCCTACCTCATGTTAACCCATAAGCATAAATTCTCTTTCGATTCATAGCACTCACTCCGAAGAACGTTGACATTAACTTATACTTTCTAGAATAGAACCGTTCTCTTTTCTAGTTCCATGTAGTTCCAAGCTAAATATAAACATTATAAATTCACATTCAACTCTCTTCTATATAAACTGTTCAAGTACTTACTCTCTGAATCTTCTGGCTAGCACAGCCTTAAAGCCTGGCCTAACTTCAAAACGTCCTAAATCGACGAGTGAGGCAAATCTGCCATCGTGTCTCAACAGCTGATGTTCTGGTCGGCCTGGCCTCGAGTATCTAATGGATTACTAACGAGACAGCGTTCAAGAACTGGGCGCGGACTTACCTGCCCTCTGGTGGAGAGAGGTAACCACCTCCAAATCATCGCCTGCCCACCTGCGTCATCAGCGCCTCCAGTTTAAAAAGATCACTAGACAACAAACCTGGGGTGATCTTGTTGGAGAGGCGATGACCAATAGGAGAGCGGGAAGAGTAACGGCCTACGTGACCTAGCCAGTGTAGCTGTCCACCAACGTGACGTCACCGGCTAGTTTCTACTCCTCCCACTATTGTTTCCCTTGCTAACAAGACGCTATAAGTATAGCTGCACACAAGACAACGTCGACTATTAGATTCAGCACCACCATGAGTGGAAGAATAGTAGATTCAACACCACCGAGGATCAAGAACTATTCGATTCAACACCACCCAGGATGAACAACTATTATTCGTTTCGACGCCATCATGGATAAACTATTTATTTCGGCTCCACTATGAATGGATTTTTGATACGTGTGTGGACTGTTAGTATCCGATGTCGTCTGGAGACAATCTTTCCTGCAATTGGACTCTTCAGGTAATTTGTAAAACTATGTAAATCTTCGTTATTATAATTTAAATATTGAAACTTAGGTAATTTAAATTAGGACTCTTCATTTTTTACGTCATAGTGAAACTTGTTATTTTTTGGTTTAAATATGATCATTACTGTGGAAATCTTTTTCTTACAAAGTCTATTATTTTGGTGTCGCCCCTCAGGCACTTGCTTCTTATTTCACTTGTAAATATTTAATTATTACCGTTCGTGCACAAGTTAGTTGAGGTGCATTTAAATTAATTTAAAATCATTCAAATTAATTCTTTAGTTTGCTGAAATATTTATGTAACGCAAATTTTGCTGTTTGCCCTAAATGTAACTTAAATTTAGCAAAGTCTTATGAATATTAATTTTGTAACCATTGTTGATTGTCATTTATTCCGCGACTTTCTAAAAGGCTTCGATGTTGTGGTTTCTAGTAGTCCCGTGAGATATTAGACTTACGGCTATGAAGCCGAACTCTCGCGTTTGTTTAAAATGTAATGTTTGTTGTAACATAACCGTTTCAGGTAATATGTGTCTATTTTTGTTTTTTGAAGCACAGACACTTTCTTAATTGTTGGACCTCATAAAGCTATTCATGGTTCATAATTATATGTAATAATGATTAATTGTTTTCCATAATTATTTAAAGTAAACATGATCTAATCGACTCTGCCTGTTATTCTATTGTTTCTCGCTTAAGGCCACTTGAATTAATGTAGTCATATTTGTCAATAAACTATTATCAGCTTTTAAACATTGCTATTATTGCTTTCTATTATTATGTATGTTAGCTTACTCCCTCCTATCCTTGTGGTATATTTTGGTGGCCTATTACTATAAGGTAACAGAGAGGGTGTAACATTAATAATAAAAATAAAATAACTAACAACAGATTTGACTTTGAGAAAAAAAGTTTAGTTTTACTTTAATAAATAACTGTCAATCTAAAATTTTACCCTGTCTAACAAACGTCTGCTAAATTATAAAGCTAAAATACAATTCATAATTCAAATAACACTTCTGTAAGTTGATGTATTAGTATGAAAAATCTTAAGTCCAATCTTTGTGGATAATTATTGAAATAATAATAAAATTACTATAATTTTTTGAAACACTATAATTAATAGATGTCCTTTATGAGGTTAATAGTTAAAATGAAGGTACAATAAAACATAAGCCATTGCAGTCGTGTCGAAGGAATGACTCTGGCCAAAAGATGCTTTCAAAAGTCATTGTTTGTATATATATATATATATATATATATATATATATATATATATATATATATATATATATATATATATATAGTTATTACTTTAGAAGAAAATATCACGTAGTCTTTAAATGGTAAAGGAAAAGGTTCATAATAATATAACGTCTGCGTGGAGAGGTCAAAGCTGTGTGGAGATTAAAACTTAAAAAACTAAAATTCTTGATATCACCTCAAAAGATGTTCTGGGAGGTTGTCGTTGAAACTGTGAGTTGGTCCAAAACTCTCTAAAATTTCAATAGTTGTATTTGAAGAGGTCTAACAATGGTCTAAAGTTGTTGTCACGTTTCTGGTAGTGATTTTGATGAACCCTTGAAAGATTATTTTAAGGAATAACATTTAAAAATGTCCGTTTTTGTTGCACTCAAAATAATGTGTTCTTTAGCTCCAAGACGCCAATCCCGCTTCTTTATTCCAATTCCCGCCTCTCAGCATTTCTCGTAGAAGCTCCATAAATCTCGCGGATAATTTCTAAATTTGAAATATATTTCTATAAATATGTGAAATTAAAGTATAAACATGGAATATCCGGGGGAGAAGAAAGAATAATTAAGAAGCTTGATAAAATTTGAATCTTTAACTAAATGTATGCAGGGTCTGATATCTGACAGTTCAATATATGATCATTGTTTCTAAATAAACTGAATTTCTTCTTCTTTTTTCCTCGCGGGCCTTTTAAAATTAAAATTAAAGAGATTGGATGACGTATTTTGTCTTTACATCCCTCGCCTTTCACCACTGCTACAGACCATTGCTTTCTTCCTCGTGTATTTGGACCAAAACCTGTTAAGTAAATATATTTCATGTTCTGATAACAGTATTGTTACTAATATCTGGTGTTTCCCTCGACGCAATGCAATGTCCGTTGAAAACAATAAATTTAAACATGAATATAACGAAAATTAATTAAATGTAGTATGACATCTTGCCACATGGCGTGCTATTCGTGTCAAAATAAATAAACACATAAGAATACATTAAAACTAAACAAAAATATAAATCGACAGAATTAAAATTCTTACAATATGACAACTGAAAATACACAAAACTTTAAAAATAACTAAATTTGAGATTTTTTTGTCAATAGAATAAATTCAGATCCAACTCTGTGGGGCGTATTCTTTACTACTCTGTTTGAGGAAGTGCATACAAATAACGAGACTGATGATTTTCAAATTAAAAGGTTTTATTGCACTGTTTTACACTTGAACAGCGTTCTGGAAGTCCACTAAATAATCAATTAACAAATATGAACCACAAAAGCATCAGCCATTGTCTTACTGACCCTATCTCATACCATCTCATACTGCCAACCTCTCAAACATTATCATACATTGCACTCTACTCTTACAAAATAATAAGAAACCTAATGTTACATGTGGTTTGCCTAATGTATTATCATTAAATATTCAGTCTTTCTGAAGGTTTTGTTCTCATAGATGAACGACGAAGGACGTGAGGTGTTGTCTCCGGGATTTCCACTGCAGTAGGCTGAATTGGAGCTGGTACAGGCCTTTCTAAAGGAGTCGAATCACCCTCCGCACCAAGGTTTCTTCTCATTTGAGGTGATGGTGGCCTCTGAATTTTTTGAGGCTCCAATGGCAGAACCAACAGTCGTCCTATGATGACTGGTGCGTCCGTGGGCTGCGATTCTGTGTTTGGCCCTTCACATGTTAGTGTCCTTAATTGATCTGCATGGAAAAGTCGCTCTTTTCTTGTTTCACTACAGTAAACTAAGTATGTCACTTTACTGCATCTTTTAAGAATGACACCAGTTTCCCATATATACTCATTATATCCTGGCATCTTTATTTTGAGTGTTTCTTGTGGGAAGAACTCCAGTGGTTGTTTTTGATGAGTAGTTGAGTCGCGTAGTTTACTGAAGCTTGGTTTTAGCATGTGCAATCTTGTTTTTGGTGTGAATCGAAATACTAGTTCAGCAGGAGTCTTCCCAGTCACTGTATTTGGAGTATTTCTACAGTGAAACAACAAGTTCACTAACTGTAGGTCAAGCGGGACGTTGGGGGCTTGGTATACCATCTTCTTCAATTTTCCTGCTCTGCAGTACCATTTGATGATGAATGATACGGCGGCGACTTTATTACCTTGATTCCATTACTAAGGCAAAACTCAACAAACTCCTTTGAATTAAAAGGTGAACCATTATCAGACACAATCGCATCCGGCATGCTTAATGTTGCAAAGCACTTTCTTAATTTGGTTACAGTTTCTTGTGCTGTAGCTCTTTTAACAATCCATGCTTCAATCCAAAACGAATAGCACTCAACTAGCACCAAGATCATGGGATTTTTATAGTTCACGTAATCTATATGCACCCTTTCAAATGTTTTATTTGTGATAGTTCAGGGTGTACTTGTATTGTCTTAGGTTTTCAGTAAACTGACACGTTTTACAGCCTTTTACGGTCTCTTCAATGTCGACGTCTATGCTAGGCCACCAGCATATTGATCTAGCTAACAATTTCATTTTCACAATGCCGGGATGATGATCATGCAATTCTTTAAGAACATCATTTCTTAAACTCTTAGGAATAATTACACGAGCACCCCATACAAGCACACCTTCAACTGTGGAAATTTCTTCTCGTCTCCTAAAATAAGGTACAAGTTCAGGACCCACTTTATTTGGCCATCCCCTATTTGACATCTCTCGTACAGCCACTAGAATGTTGTATTTTTCTGTTTACTACTTTTTCCACTAATATTGGAGGGGAAATAGCACAGATCTCTCCTTCATCTAGAAAAGCTTCTTCAATGGTAATCTTGATAGCATATCCGCATTATTGATATTGTTTTGATATTTCACTTTATAGTTGTAAACTGATAGTATCAACGCCCATCTTTGCAATCTAGCGGCTGCTAGTGTTGGAATATTTCTTTTTTCATCAAAAATTCTCTGTATTACTTGCGCATCCGTGATTATTTCAAACTGTTGCCCATAGAGAAACTTGTGGAACTTCTGTTGTATTCCAAATATCACTGCCAATCCTTCTCGTTCATATTGAGAATAATTCTTCTGTGCTGATGTTAAAGTAGCACTTGCAAAGGCTATCGGTTTTTCATCATTATCAATAACATGACACAATACCGCACCAACACCATATGGTGATGCGTCTGTTACGAGCCGTAAAGGTAAGCCTGGATTGTAATGAACTAACAAGTTATGGTTGATTATCATTTCTTTGCTTTTCTCAAAAGCTTCTTCACATCTCTTTGTCCATTCAAATTTCACATTCCTTACATAAAATTGTTCAATGGTTGTAGGAGAGTTGATGACATTGGAATAAATTTAGCATAAAAGTTGAGTAATCCCAAGTAGGATTTGAGTTGTGTGACATCCTTGGGAGCTGGACATTTACGAATTGCCTCTATTTTCTCTTTTGTAGGTTTTATTCCTTCAGAACAAATCGTAAACTCAAGATACTCTATTTCAGTCTTAAAGAACTCAGATTTATTCCAATTTATCTTAGTATGATGTTCATTAAGACGTTTCATGACCATTTGTAGTTTGGTCATACATTGTTGTTCTGTTTCACCGCTGATGAGATCATCGATATAACACACCACGTCATCAATTCCTTGCAATATTCTGTCCATCACACTTTGAAAAATACTTGGACCACTTGCTATTCCATACAGCATTCGATGACACTTAAATAAACCAAATTCAGTATTTATAACCATCACTTCTTCTTATTCTGGGCTCATTTCTAACTGTAGGTTTTCTTATTTTAAGTCTATTACACAAAACTCTTTTCCTGTGAGTTTGGCAAATATGTCTTGAATCTTAGGTAATGGGTACAGGTCAATCTTTAAAGCTGGATTCACAGTTGTCTTGAAATCAGCACACAATCGTACGGATCCTCCCTTTTTTGGTACAACAACTAAAGGGGTTGCCCATTGTGAATTATGGATATGTGTGATGATTCCTTTTTCTTGCCATTTTTGGAGTTCTTCTTTTACTTTTTACTTTAATTTATAAGGAACATCATATGCTTTTTTAAATACAGGTATTGCATCTTCTTTTAGAATTAAATTTGCTTGAAATCCACAAATTGTGTCACCTTTTTGGTTAAAACAATGTGGATATTTACTTGAGAATTGTTCTTCCAAGCTTGCCAATTCAACTGATTTCAGTTCAAGCACTTTCCTTCAATTTGGTTCAAGCTTATCAAGCCACTGTCTTCCCAATAAAGGCACTGTTCTTGATTTGCATACTACCATTGGTAAGTCATAATTGTCATTATTATGTTTCACGCACACTTTAATTATTCCATTTAATTCCAGCGCATCTCCGCTAACAGTTTTGAGAACTAAGTTAATTGATTGCAATGGAACATGCTGGAAATGTTTCTTGTAGATTCCTTTACTGATAAAGGATACTACAGCACCAGTGTCTACTTCCATATTCAACGGTACCTCTTCTACTAACAATTGTACCATATGTCTGCCTTTTGACTGTATTTCGGCTATGTTATTAATATTCAGGTTCCCTACCATATCTTCTGAATCACTAGGTTCAGTCTCAGTTTCTGAAGTAACTTCATTTGATGCTTGATCAACTTGTCTCACGTTAAATGTTTTTTTATTTTTGTTCCTAGATCGGCAGACCTTACTACTATGTCCTTTCTTATTGCATGTGTAAAATCGCCACTTCCTAGCTGGGCATTCATTATAGCACAACGAACTGACATTTTCACAACGTTTTTCTCTATGACGAAACACTTCTTTTTTTTTTACCGCGTTAACAGGCATTACCGGACGCAGCATATTTGTTTGATTATCAGCTAATTCCATGCCGCTTGCAATTTTAACTGCTTGCTTAAAGTCCAGTGCATCCTCAGACAAACGTCGCTTTTGAATATGTACAGATTTCAAACCACACACGAACCGATCACGTAATGCATTGTCCAGAATTTGTCCGTAATCAGATGTGTTTGATAGCGTTTTTAATTCTACCACACAAGCACTGATAGATTCATTTTCCTTTTGATCCAGTTTATTAAATATAAATCGTTCCGCAATAACTTTATACTTTGGTCCATAATCTGTTTGCAAAGCCGCCACTAACTGATCGTAATTTTTGGTAGTCGGAAGTTCTGGAGCCAGTATGTTTTTCAAAATGTTGTATGTATGAGGTCCAATCATGGTTATAAACATGGGCACTTTCATATCGTCTTCAACAACATTTACAATGAAAAACTGCTGAAGGCGCTCCCTATATGCTTCAAACTGTTCTATTTCGGGATTATATTCATTCATTTTACTGTTTAAGGCCATTTTAGATGGTTTAATTTACTTTCAGTCCCAATACAAAAATTGTCACGATATCGTAGCACGGATAATAGTCATAATACTGCACACAGCTGGTTTTTGTCACCGACTTTTTGTTGAAATAAGACTATACAATGAACAATTAATCACTCGTCAAAGACTTATGTGCATTTTATTCCTTTATGATTTTGTTTATCGTTGTTGCTCACGTTGCTATGCCTGAAAAAATGTATCAATAAACTGATTAGATAAGTTCTTACGATATAATTATTATTTGAATTACTACAGGTTATGGGCCCAGGTATGTGCTCAAAATAAATTAAGTAACTCATTCTAAAACTTCAGTAAGTTATTGTAGTTTAAATGAAAGTATTAAGTTGTGCTCGTCGATTGTGAAAGTGTTCTAGTTCGCGCTACTAGTTAAACAATATTTTTCTTGTCATGGCAAATTTTGTAAACTATCGTATAGAGCCACTTAAAAAGGATAACTACGATACTTGGAAGCTTCAAGCACAAGCAGTTTTGATAAGAAATGGATTATGGAAATATGTTTCTGGTCAAGAAAAATGCTCCACAACCAATGATGATGATATAATGAAATGGAAGGAACAAGATCTCAATGCAAGGTCAGATCTTACCTTAATTATATCGCCCAGTGAACTTAGACATATTAAGAACTGTAAATTTTCAAAAGATGTGTGGGATACATTATCAAAACTTTACCAAAGTAAAGGTCCCGCTAGAAAAGCCACTTTATTGAAACAATTGATCCTTCAAAAAATGAATGAGGGTGACGACGTCCGTAATCATTTAAATAAATTCACTGACGCTGTTGATAGGCTTGAAGAGTTGGAAATCAGTATAAATCTCGATCTTTTAAGCATAATGATGCTTTATAGCTTATCTAAATCCTTTGAAAATTTTAGGGTAGCAATTGAGTCCAGGGATAGCTTGCCTACCCCAGAGGACTTAAGAATCAAAATAATTGAAGAGTTTGAAGCCAGAAGCAAAAATGATAGTGTGACCTTGGAGGACGCTTTTTTCGGAAAAAATATAAAAAAATCTAAGAACAAAGATCCTTCAAATTATTTTCAAAAACCTACAAATGTTCCCTCAACCTCGCAATTTAAATATAAATGCCATAAATGTGGACGTATTGGTCATAAGGCCGTGAACTGTTGGAGCAACAATAAAAAGGGGGAGTCAACTTTCAAAGTGGAAGAACAGTGCCTTTCTTCTAATTCAGGTGAATCTGAAATTTCATCATGGTGCATTGACAGCGGATGCACTTCACATATGTGTGGAAATAAAGAAAGTTTTCAGGACTTAGTTGAAACCCTGAACATGGGACTCTTAAATTGGCATCTAAGAATCATACAGCCTCTATTATTGGGACTGGCCTAGTTGAAATCGAAATGAAAGATTCGAATAAAATTAATTTGCCTAATACATTATTTGTACCAAATCTGACCACAAATCTACTATCAGTATCTAAAGTGACTGATAAAGGGTTCGATGTCCTGTTCAAAAAGAACAAAGCATTAGTAACAGATCCTCAAGGCAATGTAGTACTAGAAGCTAAGAAATCAAATGGGCTATATTATATTAATTCTAAATCTGTAGAAGTAACAAATAAAGCGCATGAAGAACATGAAATAGATAAATGGCATAAAAAACTAGCTCACTTAAATGAAGTAGATTTAAAGTTGGCGTGCAAAAATGAAACATTGGAAGGCTTAGATTTCAAAGAAAGTGACACGTTGAGTGATTGTGAGGTATGTATAAAGGGAAAATTGACCCGAGATCCTTTTTCTACAAGAAAAGTTCCAGAAAACCTCAAAGTTTTGGAAATAGTGCATTCGGATGTTTGTGGCCCCATGCGTGTTGAATCCCCTGGTGGTTCAAGATATTTTGTAACCTTTACGGATGAGAAAACACGCTACAGCCGAGTTTATATTTTAAAACACAAAAATGAAGTTCTAGAAGTTTTCCAAGTATATAAAAACGAGGTTGAGAATTTTACAGAAAACAAAATTAAATTTCTGCAATCTGATAATGAAACCTCAGAATACTGCAACAAATACTTTGAGAGTTTTCTAAAAGAATGCGGAATTCAGAGGCGGCTGTCTACACCGTATACCCCTCAACAAAATGGGTTATCTGAGAGGATGAATAGAACCCTACTTGAGAAAGCGCGATGTCTCATGTTGGAGTCAAACGTCCCCCCGTCATTTTGGGCTGAGGCAATTCACACAGCAAACTACCTGCGTAACAGGTCTACCTCAAGGACCCTTAAAGGTGAAACTCCTTTTCGGAAATGGGTAGGAAGAGTTCCATCGGTTCGACATCTTCATGTATTTGGCAACAAAACCTTCGTTTTGGACAAAAAACCTGGAAAAGGAAAGTTTACTTCCAGAGCAGATGAAGGAATTTTTGTCGGATACTCTGAAATTTCGAAAGCTTATAGAATATGGATGCCCAACGAAAGGAAAATCAAAATCACAAGAGATGTCAGAGTTTTAAACAAAAAATTCTATGACTCAAAGGAGAGAAGAGGAGAAAACATTATAGTAATAGATGATCAACATAATGAGGACAATAAAGAAGTTATTAATGAGGAAAATGTTGATGAAATAACTCTTCCAGCTCCACCTGTTCCAGTTCAAGACCTTGTAGAACTCTCAGACCAAGAAGAGCAAGATCCAGCTGAAGACCAAGTACATTCAAGGCCAAAACGCAACAGGAAACTTCCAATTTGGATGTCAGATTATGATGTGTCAGTCTATTGTGATGTTAAAGATGCATTAGAAGGAGGTGATGGAGAAGCATGGCAAAAAGATATGAAAGAAGAAATAAAATCTCACTTAACAAATTATACGTGGGAAATTGTAGATCGAGAAGATGGTGACAATGTGATAGGTAGCAGAATGGTATTAAAAAATAAATATAAAGCCAATGGGGAGCTAGAGAGAAAGAAAGCTCGTCTTGTTGCAAAAGGTTTTGCTCGGCGCCCGGGAATTGACTTTGTTGAAACCTATGCTCCTGTTGAAAAACTGAGCTCAATTAGAGTTCTTCTTGGAGTGGCACTTAATCAAGACATGAAAGTCACTCAAATGGATATTTCGACTGCCTTCCTCAATGGTGAACTTGAAGAAAGAATTTTAATGCAAAAACCAGACATGTTAGAAACATTTTTGTGTGACATAATGATGGAAGAGAGCCACAACAAAGATTACTCTACATTTCTCAAAGCTAAGAAGATGCTAGAAAAGCTTCGAAAATCTGATAATGACAAAGTATGCCTACTTAAAAGAGCTGTTTATGGCTTAAAACAAGCCGGTAGGCAATGGTTTAAAAGGTTAGATTTGAAACTAAAGCAATTGGGTTTCGTTCCCTCACAAGCTGACCCTTGTATATACACATCTACTACTACTAAAGGGCGGGAACAAACGTTGATAGCCATATATGTAGATGACATTATAGTGGCATCAAGAAGTCAGCAACAGCTGAATGATTTAAACCAAGAACTAACTATATCCTTTGATATGCGAGACCTTGGAGAACTACATTATTGTTTAGGAATCGAGTTTTGCCACAAGAATGGTATGATTTCAGCATCGCAAACTCGATACATTGAAGAACTTCTCAAAGAATACAGCATGAGTGACTGTAAACCTGTTGCAACTCCAATGGTACCTGGCATGAAGTTACAGAAGAATCCTGGAAATACCGAAAAATATCCCTATCAAAACTTGATTGGTTCACTTATGTATCTGTCTGTGGCTACTAGGCCAGACATAACACACACAGTCAGCTTCTTAAGTCAATACAACACCTGTTTTGGGAAAGAGCATTGGCTGGCTGCCAAAAGAGTCTTGCGCTACTTAAAGGGAACCAAAAATCTCGCACTGGTTTTCAAGAAAACTAATAAACAACTTATTGGGATGGCAGATGCTGATTGGGCAACTGGAGAAGATAGAAGATCTTATTCAGGATACTGTTTCCAGTTTGCAGCGACTTCCATCAGCTGGGAATCAAGAAAACAGAGAACTGTGGCTCTGTCTACAGCGGAAGCAGAATATATGTCATTGACAGAGGCAGCAAAAGAAGCAATACACTTAAAACAGTTACTACACGACATGGGTGTTCCTCATCAGTCAATTGAAATACTTAATGACAATTTGTCTGCACAACATTTGACTAAGAATAACATCGTAAGCTCAAAGTCCAAACACATCAGCATTAGAGAACACTTTATTAGAGAAAATATACAAGCCGGAGACATCATCATCAACTACAAGCCAACCGAGACTTTGGAAGCTGATGTTCTCACCAAGGCATTGGCCTCTCCCAGGCATAGTCAACTAGTATGTGCTCTTGGGCTTGGACAACTATTCTGACGAGTGAGGGGGAGTGTTGAAATAAGACTATACAATGAACAATTAATCACTCGTCAAAGACTTATGTGCATTTTATTCCTCTATGATTTTGTTTATCATTGTTGCTCACGTTGCTATGCCTGAAAAAATGTATCAATAAACTGATTAGATAAGTTCTTACGATATAATTATTCTTTGAATTACTACACTTTTCCACGGACACTTATACGACTGACGATAATGCTACCGCTTGGTGAAACGTGGCACACAGCCATTACGATTTCATGCGTAAAGAACAAACAGATTGTTTCCTCTCTTTTTTTCACGAATTAATGTTATTTACTTTGATTATCTATATTAGAAACATCCTCGTCGCCAATTTATGCACTGGATATACACTTGAACAGGGTTCTGGAAGTCCACTAAATAATCAATTATCAAACATGAACCACAAAAGCGTCAGCCATTGTCTTACTGACCCTCATCCCATACTGCCAACCTCTCAAACATTATCATTCAATGCATTTATGGATAGTTAAATTTTGACAAAACGCTTTCCCTCCTATTTTTAGCGGTACAGTGCAGTCAAGTAGTTAACCAATACATTAAAATGAAGTACAGACAAACAGAACGTCTTTTGGTTCAAATTGATATCTTTTATAGAATCAGAGATATTAAAATTAACGCAAACCCTTGCAACTGCAGTTTTCAAAGCATCTTCCTCCCCCCCCCCCTTCCCAAATTAGTCCATGAGTAAATTAATAGTGAGGAATAAAAATATTTTAAATTTGGTTTTGGTTTCTCAATATGTGTAGGAATCATAATATATATTTATTTAATTTTTTTTAATGGTGACGAAACAAGTTAAATTCAAATCTGATGAATTCTACTGGAATGATTTAAAAGGTAACCTCTTTCGCAATCTAAACAACAGAATAAGAGTATGGCTCTGTCTGCGGCTGCACAGGAGGCTAGGGATGGGTTGCGAAATCACAACCTGCTCCTTTGTCACTGCTCCTCTGATGTCACATACACAGCTTGTTCCTGACAGAAGAAAGTAGATGTTTCTTTTTGTCAATGGCCAGTTTGAAACGTTAAATTTTATTACTGAATGCCCATTTGTTTTCTCCGAGCTTCTACTGTTTTCTCTCGGTCAAGACTGCGTCGTTACAATATTGTACAGTAGATGGAACCACAAAACAGCTACGTATTAGAAGTGTTTATCAACGCTTGGCATTGCTTCTCGTCTCTTTACTTTCTATCATAGGCAGCGCTGGAACAGGTCCAGAGAAACTTCACTCATCGTCTCTATTGCAGGAAACGCTGTAACAGGTCTGGCGTAACCTTGCTCCTTATCTCTCTGTCACAGGCAGCGCTGGAACAGGTCCAGAGGAACCTCACTCCTCGTCTCTGTTGCAGGCAACGCTGTAACAGGCCTGGCGTAACCTTGCTCATCTCTCTGTCACAGGCAGCGCTGGAACAGGCCCAAAGAAACCTTGCTCCTCGTCTCTGTCACAGGTTGCGCTGTAACAGGTCCGGAGCAACCTTGTTCCTTTAGGATACAGAGCTATTTTGGAGCAGTCATACAATGGAAAGGAAGTGGTTAATTTATGTTCTTGTCACAGCGCTGAGATTAGGTCTGGTGCAACCTTACTTATCTATTATAGGTCTAATCTAGAGATGGTTTGAGGAGTTACAAATAAGTTTTGAAGAGGAAAGCTTTCGTAGCACAAAACAATATTTCCGCAATACAAGCACAGTATGTAATGTATTCTCACAATAAATAGTTACGTTGATGATGAACATTGAGTGGACCCACTTGGTGATAAAATTATTCAAGGCAAGGTTTAGCAATCTACGGCACACTGACTGGTTTTTTATAGCCCACCAAATATTTAGGAACCAAGTGTGTTCAATAAATACAATTAATAAATAATTGCTACATAAAAAATATAAAGTTTTTTTTTCAAATTGGTCCACGATATAAAAAAGATTGCAGAACCCTAGTTTCTGGCATCAATCTTGCAATAGACTGAACTGCCAATGACGGAGATTGGGGTTCAATCCCAGTTGGTTGCAATGAAAGTGATTTTTCTTAAATATTTTCCACTCTCATTTCACACAACTGTGGGTTCACTTCTTCTAAAATAAACCATCCCCATCCCTAACACATTAACGCAATTAGTGCATATGCCTATAAAACCGAACGGACAGTAGACGCGATGCTTAAAAAAATTAGGCTGGGAGTAATGTTGTATATAAGGACGGTGACAAGAAGAAACAGTTCCAGTGGTGGAGCAGTTTTTCCCATCCCTACAAGAGGCGCTTTGGCTACGAGGTGTAAATCAATAACTTTGCACCAGAACAGAACCAACTTTACTTCGTGTAGACAATCAAGGTGCCCTGAACTTGCCTAAGAATGGCGCTTATCAAGCACGTACCAAGCATATTGATGTCCACCATCATTTTGTAAAAGAGAATATCAGGAATGGACAAAAATCACTACATTGGTACATGAATAAAATACACGAAAAATTAATATAATTACATAATAAATGATATGACGTGACGTCTTGGATTTTTAAAAGTTTTTATCTCCTTCCATGAATGGTCTCGAGCACCACGAGACATTTATTAAAACGGCTTATTTTATAAGATAGCGAGCATTTGTGATTAGTTTTGACAATCACCATTAGTTACGCTATTATAATATAACTATACATTTTGCATTTTTATGTGATTAAACAATATGTTGGTTAACCTGGTTGCTTTTACCTGACTGTCATTTATCTCTAAAGTCAAAGGCAAAAGAATTTGTTTGGCTCCCCAGTTTGATAATATAATGAAAAACTTATTTATGTGAAGCATATTTATTTAAGTATACAAATATAAAATTTAATTTAATTCAAATTTTATGGTATTTTAAATTATAATACGTTAGTTAAATGTTGTGTGTCTGTCTGAAACATTAAAAAATATGGCTTCCTGTGTTGCTTGATCAAATCTAATCTTTTAATTTATTGAAGAAGCTAAGGGTAAAAAATGTGTTTATTTTTCTACATAGATAACGATGCAAAAGTCTTCTAAAACTAAAGAAATGTTTATCGTCCGGGCACTAGAGAAGATATTGAGTGATAAAGATATCAGAAGGTCCCACCACTCCCAATTGAAGAGAGCTTGTGAGGTGGCATTAGGTAAGAAATTCGACAATCATAACAGAATACCTTGTTTTATAGATAATTCAATTTTATCGGATGATAAACTTGATCCTAATTTAGTTAGAAATGACAGAATGTTACTGTTTTGGCTTGTGTTTATATAGGGATACAGGCCTAACTACATAAGAAAGGGGTATATCTGGTGAATTCCTGGTTAAAATGGGTACATTATGTATGTTTGGTGTTTGAAATTTCTACACGTCAATATAAGATTTTTACTTTTGAGACTCTTATCCCTATTGGATATAGGCTATATATGTGGCTACATCATCAGTTTGCAAGATGCGGAAAAAAAAACTGTACTGAAGAATTTTAAAATTCCATAAACATGAAGTACAAATTAGCACTATTGATGATATTTACAACATGATTTGATATCTAGAATTTGTAGGCCTACCTTCACTTAACGCCTATGTAACGGGAAAGTTCTCCCCTGGAAAACTCTAAAAATGTTAAGTGAATGGGGAAGCTGATTGTGATTCCGGCACTATAATTGGGGACAAACCCTAAGAACCATACTCTTTAGGCCAGGTAAAAACAATTACAATCACAAATTACAATCTGTTTTGGTATAGCCTACTTGAGTCACCTGGTCTCCTCTGATAGGTCGCAATACTATTGATCGCTCATATGCGCCTGATGATTTACACATATCCATACATAACCTTGAGTGCAGGAGAAATTGTGATAGCTCGGCGGTAGAGCGTTGGTGTGCTACGCCAAAAGTCCCAGTTTCGATTCTTGTGTTCACATGTCATTTTTAAACTAATTTAAATGATACTTTTCTTATCTAATTGAAAAAGCTCTTGAACATCCACTAACAATTTAACATTCTAGCAAACTCACACAAGGCTCCATTAGAACTAAACTGACCACTGGTTAAGATCTGAACGGACACACCCACCAAGAGTCAAATACTAAATAAAGTGATAATTTATGTTTTAAGGGTAAATAATGTAGGCTATAGGCCTACATATATATTATTAGATACTTATCATACCTTAGGGTCGGTGACCTGGTGGTCTAGGGGTAAGGTGTCAGACTTCTATGCTGGCGGCCGGGGTTCAATCCTCGGTCCCGGCACAGATTTATCTGATTTCCAAACCCTTCCTTCACCTCTGACAAGACATCTTGTGAATGTGGGGAATGCCAGGCCTCCACCGTGGTTCGGATTCCACGTTAAACTGTAGGTCCTTCATTTCATCTCACTATCACCCTACCATTACACATTAGCATAAGTGCGTATAACCCGAACGGGTAGTAAGACGTGGTGCTATATAATAATAATTTTTGTACCGTTTTGTACCAGAAATAAAAAGTTTTGTACCCGTACCGTTTTTTATTAATTAGCACATACATGTGGTTACACCATTTTAATAATTTTGTTTTATTTTGAATTTTGAATATATTATTTTAAGTGCCAAAGTATATTTTATCAGTCTTTCTAAGTATATTTGTTTATTAATTTTGCTAAATGAATTAATCAATCATTCATTTTTTTATAATCATATTAACTTACTCGAGTTTGCCCACGGCTTCGCTCACATTTTAGTTGGGTAAATTATCTTATTTTTAGCAAATCATCTAAACCAGGTTTTCTCAAACTCTATACTCTTGAGCCTTATATGAACATAAAATTAATTGTTAAGACTCTTATTCTTAGAATAAAATAACTTGTTTATGTTAAAATACAAAAATGAGACATTTATTATTTAATTGATTTAGTTATTTTCTGATAAGAGCTTTGTAGAAGTTTATAAAAATAGTAAGGTTTTGTAAGATATTAATTAATTTTATTGCTTCATAGGCCAAACAGAATATTAATTTTTTAGTCAATCATAATTTAGGCAAGTCGAAAGAAGTGAGAAATTGGGTCACACCTCATCTGAAATCCCTTCGCGCCTCGCAGTTTGAGAAACCCTGATCTAAACTACCAAAAATACAATTTCAGACACGTATGAGGCGAAAACTTTGTATGTTTATGAAGCCACAAATTAACTACTACCTATAAGAAGTAAAATCTATTTTATAAATATATATATAATCTATTTTATATATATATGCAGTCTTTGCATCAATATTTGCTCGCTTACGCAGAGACATTGTTGAAATGAACACCAAAAGAAATAGTTTAAATTTACTAACTAAACATGAATTAATTTGAAAGAATCACTCTAGTACTAAGCACCTCAGCTTATCAAATAAATTGTTCTGTTAGTAATTGTTTCTATTGGTTTTTGAAAATTTTCCCTTCTCCTCCCCAATCATAATTTCTCTAACTCCCATTTAAACACATAGTTTTAAGAATACTTTCTTTATCTATAGTTGTTCTTCTACCTGCCAGCCAAATTTCGATTTTAAACTATAGATAAAAGGTTTTTTATAACTCCCCCCGCCCCTCCTTGATTTCATGGAGTTACATTTTAAAATGCTCAGACTTATTAGTTATTTAGAGTGGTGCATTTACGGGCATGCCAAAATTCAATTTTTAACGACACTGCACTGAGATGTAGTAGTTTCTATTAATTTTGTAGATTTTGGACCCCTTATTCCCCAACCCACTTTGAGAAATTTATAGTCTAATGTTATTTTGGCTATCTGGGATTTGATTTATCTTTATTTATCTGTCAAAATTTTATTTTTTTCCTAATCTCAAAAAGTTTTTTTCTTTATTATACTCCATCACCACTATTTCTCAGAATGCAATATTAAATAATAATAATAATAATAATAATAATTATAATTATTATTATCATTATTATTATTATTATGTAAATGTCTATTTGTGTTGTTTCCCGTACCTAATTAATAAATTTAAATTCTTTACAATACAGAGAAGTAATTAAATATATTAGTTTTTGAAAATGTTGACCTCCAAGCTCCCCTTCCTCCTGCAATTACTCAACTCACTGAGAAATTTCAAATTTTAAGGTTTATTTGGTCATCTTGATGGGTCCTTCCTTATACTAAGGCTACTAGAGTTGTAGGGAAGGCTCGTTCACTTTACCGGCCAGCATTCAGCTCTGTCCTAACACGCAGCGCTGCTGTAACGTCTATCGTGAACTAGCCAAGCTTGCTTCTGTTCAGATCATGTGACTGTGTAGTGCCGCACTTTTTTTTATTATTATTTAGCACCACGTCTTACTACCCGTTCGGGTTATACGCCTAAGTACTAATTACGCTAATGGATTAGGAATTGGGAAGGTTGAATTAGTGGAAGTGAACCCGCATTTGCGTGGAGGGAGAGTGGAAAACCATTGAGGAAACCCCCCCCCCCAGTTCAGAGATATGGTGTTATACACCATGACTTCCCTAAAGATTCTGATGTCAGATGAAGATGTATTCCCTTCTGAACGAGATGGAAAATGGAGTCATGATTCATATTTTATTTGCTCATAACATTTTTTCACCTAATGAATATGAACAAGACCTTCAGTCCTAACTGCTGTAATTTCCTTAAAAAGGCAAATTAAAATCGCCCTTATTTGTGATGTCTCCGAAAATGTTATCCAAGGGTAAAATATCACCCGTGAATCTAGGCATTGTATTAGATTTACGAAACAAATAGTAAGTGGTTTCATGGCGTGTAAACGTGTCACCCCCAATAGTTTTACTTTATGGAAAAGTCCCCTTCTATAGTGAATTTAATGATTTGTTTAAATAGTTTACTTAACTGCAAGATTTCACATATGCATTTTATAACCTTATTAAACAAATCGATCTTGCTTCATTAATGTGGACAGTAGTCTATAAGAAAAATCTCCCCATGCAAGGTGGATATAGTTTTATGTTATCCGTGCCATCTTAAAACATACTTTAGAAACATTATTTCTAAATTTAATAAATCACGTGGCTGTATGACACACATGAATATGTTTTTGTACAAGAACATAGTTTATTGTAGTACATGAACAAATGTATATAGTACACAAGTTAATGAAAGCATTAAGGTATTTGGTGACGTAAATGTTCACTTAAATTATGTGTTAACTTTTCAATATAAATTTAATAACCCTCTTGTAAGTAGGCCTATTCATAAACCAATTTGTAGTATAGTGAAAATCTTGAATTTATATTAATGTTCAACTGAGTGTGTCAAACTATATATTTAAAGGGTAATATTAGATTCAGCTATATTTGTGTTATATAAGTTGGTAATAATATATGCCCCCCTCAAAGTTGGAGATAATATGTGTGTCCTCCACCTATATCCCCTACCCGCCCCCCTCAGTTGGAAATAAAGTTGTCCTCTAAGATTGAAGTTCAAATCCCAGCCGGGTGTAACAAGGGTATTTTTCCCTAAAATGGTACCCCACTCTCAATATACGCAAATGTAGGTACATTCAATCTAAAATGTAACATTCCTCATTCCTGGTTCATTAGGGTAAATTGATGTATGTGTACAACTCAAACGGGTAGTAAGTCACAATGAAAAAAAACCTATTGTGATGACTATCAAGAGTATCGGCGAAGCTTTATAAGTGTTGGGCGAGGTAGTTTGTAAAAAACTATTTTTAAGGAGTTTTTAGGTGCTTGACTCCAAGCCAGTGGAAAATATTTGAAAATGGAATGCCACTAAAAGCTATTTGGGGTGTTCCTTAAGCATTTAGAAATAATAATAGATTGTTATATAATCTTTTTGAAGTTTGATGCAAACCATCTTTCAGCTTCAAATTCAAGTATATCAGAGGGAAGTTTAACAAAATGGAGGGAGGCACATTTCGATGGGGGGAGAAAAATTTGGTAATACCCCACCCTATCAACCCTTCCCTCTTTCCCAGTTCACGCTCAATGAGTGACACTCGATATAAAACTAGTGACAGACAAACCGTAGAATGTAGATTATTTCCTCAGAGTCTGACAAACTAACTTAAATCTAGAACAAATACAACATCCAGCCCCCTGACAGTTAATTCATCATTGTGAAAGGGGAAAAGCACAGTCAACCAATGATACGTTTTTCGGACATTCCGGGAATCGAACCCAGGACCTTTAGCTCAGTATACAAACACGCTACCAACTGAGATAAAGTGTCGGACTGTGTATTGAGATCAACATTTAGTACGGTTTATGTGTTGTTAGCAAAATAATTCTATATTACGTGATAAAAAAATTACACCTCTGTACACAAATAAACACTGGTACGTTGGTATTAACGCTATAAACTACCTGATCTCATAAGTCATCGCACTCAAAATATAACTTGTTTTTAAGTGACGCAGAGGTCGGGGTGTAGTGTAGTTCTTCTTTTATATTCATTCAAGTATTAAATTATAAAAGACTTGTGAGATTTAAATGTATTTATTGAATGATCATAATACTAGTGTAAATATTTTTATGAGAGTTCGGCCATTCATTTTTTCTGGTACAAAGGCTCCTTCGGTCTAAAATGTGAGAACCCCTGGTCTAAGTCAATATATGTTAATGTGTTGAATAACACGCTCTGGTAGCTTTGTCAGTTCGAAGTACTTTAGTATTAATTTTAACCGAAATTGGGTGGGGTGCGAGTGATTCTGAAGTCTCTATAAGTGAGGTACTCGGTGTAATAACCCATATCTTGTGTTAAGAAACTTAAAAACTAAAACGAACTTAACTACCAGAATGGTGGCTACTAGTTATATATATTTTCTTGTATACAATGTATGGAAGCTACTATGGTTGTGCTTTTTTCAAATGAGAATATAAGTGGCACTTTTAATATGTGTGTGTTTTGAATATAAAGTCTTAAACCAAGTCTTAAAAAGGAGCCTATGTATACGACTCATCTTCTGTGTCTAATGTTTTAGTTATAAAATAAATAATTTATGTTTGTATTGAAATTATTAGGGGTTATGGGGGAAGGTGCCCCATTTACTCCACCCCAATGAGTGCGCCACTGGTTCTAAGTAAACGCTTAGTTAGAGGTCATTTTATCATAGATATAATTAATTTATAAAATATAATAGTTATTAAAATGGTTTTTATGAACTTATAACGCCCCTTTTTCTCGTCAAATGAAAAAATCAAAAGTATATCCATTAGCTTTTATTTAATTAAAGGGTAACAAACTTTTAGTTCAAAACCCTTTAAAAAAGGTTTAGATTATTATATATATATATATATATATATATATATATATATATATATATATATATTATATATATATTATTATATATATTATATATATTTATATATATATTATATAATATATTGTTTAATACTTTTTGAGCCAGTGTGTTAAAGGAGTCTCTCATTTTATATTATTAAGTCAATATAGTAAGTATAGTATTTATCTTAAAAATGTTAAATAAAGTTTAAATGTAATTATAATTATACAAAAATGTACATTTGTTATATTTGAATATGATGTATTTTCACTGTCTAAAATATGTTTTTCAAGTAAATAGAGTAAGCTCTAGTAGTGTTGTTTTTTCATTGTATCTTCACGCGTCAATGCTTTCCACATTTAATAGCAATTAGAAGGTAGGTATGGGGAAGATAGAATTATGAGAAGTACCCTCGTTTGCGTGGAAAAACGGGAAACCATTTAGGAAAAATTACCTTAAGTACATCGTGTAATTGAGCAGGCGCGGTATGCACATTTTTGTCCTCGATTCATTATTTTATAGTAAAAATCTTTCTTTCAAAAATGAAGATGAAATACATATTTAAAAAAATTAGATATCACTAAACTTTACACAAAAATATACAAATCAATACATTATTTAATCTATATAAAGCAAAGGATGAAGCAAGACAGAGGTACCCGCCAACAACTCGTGAAACTCAAAACAAATTATGTTAGTGGGTTTGAAAAAGAACCAAAGAAAGTTGCCGGGGAACAATGAATTTTGGTTATGGTTTACTTCAAGGTCGTTTGCTATTATTAGGAATGGAGGGAGGAAAGGACTGCTGCCTAATCTCACCCTTCAAAGTATCTTGTAGAGTGCGACGGAGAAGAGAGAAATAGAAGATTTAGCCTGTTTGCCACGTAACTCAAGTTGGCCCGCCATATTGCTGAAAAAAACCTTTTTTGTCTAATCGTTTGTGCTCTATTTGTGCTCATATGTGCCCGAACATGAACATTTGTGCTGTGAAACTGGCCAATTTAGAAAATATTTAATGTGGTGGGCCAACTTGAGCTCAAGCTAGCCCACCACATATTGAAAAACACAACATAACAAAATTTATTTAAGTCAATCCATTGTGCTCCATTTGTGCTCATATGTGCCCGAAAATGAACATTTGTGCTTTAAAATTATAAAATCTAAAGAACAATTAATGTGGCGGGCTAACTTGAGTCTTCCTTATACCATAACCTGTAGAAAAATTGAATTCAAGCAGGCCCGCCACATTTTTAAATATCAATGTAACAAAATTCTGTTTTCACCATTCGTTTGTTTTTCGTTTGTGCTCATATGTGCCCAAAAATGAGTATTTGTGCTCTATAATTAGAAAATCTAGAAAACAGTTAATATGGTGGGCTAGCTTGAGCTCTAGTTGGATCGCCTTCATTAAATGTTATCTAAAAGGCCTAGATTCACAGCCCTAACGTTAATTTTCGGGCACATATGAGCACAAACTAAGAACAAACGAATGGTGAATACAGAATTTTGTTAAATTGATATTTAAAAATGTGGCTGGCCAGCTTGAACTATATTTTTCTACAGTTTATGATATAGGGAAGGTTCAAGTTAGCCCGCCACATTAAATGTTCTCTAGATTTTCTAATTTTAAAGCACAAATGTTCATTTTCGGGCACATATGAGCACAAATGGAACACAATGGATTGACTTAAATAAATTTGGTTATTTTGTGTTTTTCAATATGTGGCGGGCTAGCTTGAGCTCAAGTTGGCCCCCACATTAAATATTTTCTAAAATGGCCAGTTTAACAGCACAAATGTTCATGTTCGGGCACATATGAGCATAAATAGAGCACAAACGATTAGACAAAAAAAGATTTTTTTTCGGCAATGTGGCGGGCCAACTTGAGTCACGTCTGTTTGCATCTAGGCTATAAGAGTGTCACTTTTTGGAATGGGAGAACACAAGCGATCCTAGCGGTGAGATATTTTTATCAACCAAAGCTCATCAGATTTATCCCTCTGGCCTCTGCTGCAGCCATTGGCATTTCGGAGGTCCACTTGCTTACATCGTACGTTTTTCTTGCCCTAGGAAGTTATCATCCTGTAAAGGCTACCACATTTTGTATTTTTACGTTTTATGAAGACTTAAAAAAAGACCAACGACAATTCCATAAAATCTTTTGTATTTTTTTCACAAGTTGAAATAATTCCTGAGAATGCTTTGCAAATTACTAGGAGGGAAATTAGTATATAGTTTTTAAACAAAGGACCTATTGTGTTAACATAGCCCATGTTGTTAATAATATCACCGTAATAAAAAAAGTTACACTGTTTGAAAAAAAATAACTGTACTAATTTTATATAATAATAGTTATAATAATTCTAACAATAATAATAATAGAGTTAAGGATCTAGTCAAAACCATATTTAAGTTTATATATATATTTATATATATATATATATATATATATATATAATATATATATATATATATATATATATATATGACCATTGTAATATTTACTGGCAAAATTTATTTAATACGTCACTATTATTTATATATTAATTATTAATACAATAGATAAAAAAAAATATGTTCATATATATCTCAGTAGCGCTAAACGAAAATCAGGCGTCACTTCAGACAAATTTAAAGTGGGTGGGTTGAATATTGGTTTCCACTTTCATTTTGCCTTTCGGAATAAGTTGTCAAAAGTCCCCATAATTTGAATGTACGCATATAATTTTACCGAGCGTAAACGATGCTGAGAATGGGATTTTCTTATTGTTTTTCGTTAACTTTATGACCATGAGATATATTAACAAGGAAATAATATCGGAAATTTATATATAAAAAAGGTGATAGAGTGTTTTGTGAACTATTGATCTAGTTGTATGTAGGATATTGTCAATGTTTTTAGAAATATTGTAACTACCTTGCATCAGTTGTGCTATCTATATTCAGATGAAACAACTAACAGTACCTTTTTTTTTCCGAAGATAACCGAAGGTTTTAAATTTACATTTTAGGCCAAATGACTTTAGGCCAACTGCCTTTTAGGCCAAATGCCTTTTAGGCTAACTGCCTTTAGGCCAAATGCCTTTAGGCCAAACGCCTTTTAGGCCAAACGCCTTTAGGCCAAACGCCTTTAGGCCAAACGCCTTTTAGGCCAACTGCCGCGTCCCCGCTCCTCTAATAAATTTACTGTAAAATGTTGTGTCTGTCTATAGTAACAAAATTGGATAATTGGATCAAATAATATATTTTGTCACCAAACTGATTTATAGACACACTTATGTAAGTTCAAACACTATGTTCTTGGAAATGAAAGTTTTGTTAAACAGTAAGTCTTGAAAATGTTCATATGAAATAGGTAACACAAAATAAACTATCACACACATAGATCACAATTGGGAAGTGGGCATGAACCTAACAAAGAAATTTATTAAAATGGCTATTTGATATTTTGGGTTGAAATCAGTTTTTAGCAGTAATTAAATAATGAAATTGTGGTTCATACCCGTTATACCATCCTAATGTTATCCTCCCCTATGCTTCTTCCCATTGAGTTTGCCGGTCGGTATCCTGAATAAGGTTCTAAAATCCCCCATTCACACTGCATGTCCTGACCATCATAATCTCTGAGACTTGATTATCCTATCAATTTTTTGTGATGAGAACAGGGTATGTAACTCATCATTATGCGACCTTCTCTACTCCCCAATATACTCATCTATTGTTGGGCTAACTTGTTTTCAAAACACTTGTTTTAAAACACACTAATTCTTTTTGGTCAGCAAGGTAAGAGACCATGTCTGACACCCATTGAGAACAACAGGTAGCCTATTTAAAGTTTCACATTCCTTGGAAGCAAGAAAGATGTCAACAGTTTACGTATACATTGCTCAACCATATTCTTTTACTAATTTCCACTCTAAATTTGTTATTGCTAGTTAAAATTATGCCTAATCTCACTATCCATGTCATGTGTTATGTTTGCTGTAATCTCTAAATTATTGTCCCCAATCTGTGTTTGTGTGATCATATACATAGGCCTAGTCTTTTCATTCTTCACTTCTAAACCAATTCCTTACTAGTCTCTAATAAAATGGCTGCATTTCTTGCCACATCTTCCTGCATTGTATTGTTTAGTATCAACCCTCCCTACTCTCTTGCATTACCCTAACAACACACTCTAAGGTTATATTAAAGAGTAATGGGGAAAGGTCATCTCCTTGTTTCAACCCAGTATGTATTTAGAAAGTATCTGATAAGTGACATCCAACCCGTATGTAACCTGCCATGTGTTTGTCACACGTACCTCATTTAGCCTGACAAGTTTTTTGGGTAATCCAAACTTAACTAAACCTTCATATTATTTGTTTCTTTGATTTGAATCATAGGCCTCTTTAAACTCTATTTATAAATTGATGAACTATCATGTTGTATTACCACTTTTCCCCCCTAATATTTGCAGTATAATAAAGACCTGATCGTAGTTAATCTTATTCATCGAACTCCACACGGATGTTCCCCAATATTATTCCCTCTGCATATGGAGCCATTCTCATTAAAATTATATTGCATAAAAATGTATAATATGTTGGTAGTAGTGAGATACATATATAATTATTACACTCTTTTTTATTCCCCATTTTGAAGATGGGTATTATTATACTTTCCTTCCATCCTTGTGGCATTTACCATGGCTCCATATGGAACATAGCAGTTTATTTATTTATATTACTAATATTTCACCACCTACCTCTTCTAACTCGGCAGGAATTGAATACCTGGAGCTTTATGGCTCTTTAATTTTTCAATAACTTCTTTGACTTCACTAATACTTGGTTGCAGGACTAGTGGTTCACAATTATGGATTTTGATTACCTCACCCAATTTGGATCCATCATGGACATTCAAAATAGGGCTGAAGTGGTCATTATTACATCCATTCAAATATCACTTGTACCATCAGAATATCATGATCATCTATAACACTAAATTGACCATAGCTTGATAACTTTTCATATTCATGTTAATACCTAAATAAAGTTCCCTGATATTCTTTTTGTTTCTATTTTGTTCTAACTCTCTAAGTTTGCTCTTTAAATACTCTCTTTTTATAACTGAATATGGCACTGGTCTTCCTTCTTGCATTGCTAATTGTGTGTATGCTCAATTCATTAGGACTTTATAACCCATGTCATTGTGTTTCCCTTCTCCAGAGAGATATGAATGTCGAACATTTGTTGTCAAACCACTGTTTCTTCCTACAGAGACCGACACTAGTCTTTGCCTACAGTTTCTCTGGGTTCATGGTTTCCTCCTAATCCTTTGAGCTCTTCTGGGCAGCAAACTATTTAGATATAGGGTTACTATTCTTACACTCATCGTCTGTCAGTTTTTATACATCATATCTTTCTAACTTGATGACCTAGTTCCTGTTTGTTTTACTGACAGACGTTCCCAAGTCTTGCTACTACTCAGTAGTAGTCTGAATCACAACCCGAATGACCTGACATCCAGTAAGAGCAATAATTAATCTATTTGATTATGTGGAGAGGTACAAGTATCTTTATGGTTAAAGCAAGTTCTTTTCACAATAAGGTTATTTGAAGTGGCAAAATTTATCAATCATATTCCATTATCATTATTTATGTCATGTAAGCGTTCCTTTCCTATTGTAAATCTTTCCCTATATTGCATCAAAGTTTCCATGTAGTAGGTTGGGAATGGGTCAAACAATAATTGTTGTAGCCTCTCATAGGAACTATCCTTTACTGGATCTGTCTGGATTGTCTTCTGTAGACAATGCACATTGATAATGGCCACATTATGCCACTTCCCAGCTACCACTTTATTTGACATTCTATGTCCCTTACTGCTGACATACTTTTTCTGGGAATTAGAAAGCCTATTTTAAACTATGTGTGTCCGTTCTTCCATAAAACATGCCTTTTCACCCTATTTTACCCTACCATCCTCCTGACCACCAACCTCTTATATAGCCACATATCTAATACAAATGAAGGACTACTTACTTAATCATTCATTGATTGTAGCACCCCTGGCCTAGCATTCCACATCTCATCATAATATTATATCTCCTAACTTTACGACACCCCCAGAGTGGTCCTTGACTAAAGATCCGATTGGGAGACTATTTTACCCCCAAAACAGCCATGGCAAACTTGTGAGTTTCTTAATGGTGATAGCTCATCCCACCCTCTCCCAACCCCCAACCCCCAATCTGGAGGACCACCTATATCGGCTGTCTGCAACAGCTTATTCAATATCATACCTGAAGGCTGTATCCTTTGTCTGCAATCTGAGGGTGTGACGGGTTGGGCCGTGAATGCTGTTTACCACGATAGCAATGCAAACTAATCTCTGAACATTATTTATAAGTTAAACATTACCACACACACAGGATATAATAGAGGTCCACCTGAGCACAGTATTAGATCTTTCAACTACAGCGTCTTTCCTGTTTAGGTGAGGTGTTATAAAAGTTATTGAATATCTGCTGACTTTATTCATTGATTCTGCTTGTGAATTTTACCGCGTGGACCAGTACCACACCCTACACATCACCACCACCCTAAAACAACGTGATAAACCTCATGTCGAACACCTGACGACATTGTATGAGAAGGAATGGCCACTTCTTCTCTTTAACCACATTTCACACATCACATTGTAGGATAAAACTGATCATGGTACAATTCTTATTCGTTGTAATTTTAGAAATATGTTTGTACTTTGTAATTCATGAAAAAAACACATTTATACAAGTGCAACTAACTTATCTTTAAATATTTAATGTATAATGTTAGCAAATGATCATGTTATGCAGTATGAGTTTTATTTAAAAACATGGCATGCTATTCTGGCTGTTAATCAGTCATAAAAACTGTGGCATACTAAGGTAGAGCATAGTATGTGCTACAGGCTCTATCTCTCATCAGGCCCAACCCTCTTTCCTTCAGGGATTCCATGACTTTCATTCTCTTTCTAATTATTCTCATCACATTCATGTTTCCATTCTTTCCCACGTATGCTGGCTTGTGACGAGGTGGATTGGAGCTGAGGTTGTTGCCACGATGAGTGAAAAGCAGGCCACCAGAACCCTGACTTAAGGACACCACCACCAGCCCTTGAGTGATACGTGCATGTGCAAGTCTAGGGCTGGTGAAGACGTAGCCCACCGAGCTAATATGAGCTACGTGACAGGTAGCACGGTTGCTATTCTGGACTCGAGCAGAGCTGTTTCCAACGACTGCTGTTACTAAACACATGAAGAGAGATGGTAGACATGTCCGACAAACAACTAGATCTGATTGGTTGTTGAAGACATCATCAAACCGCCCCCAATATTCTTCCCATAGTCCTAGACAGACACACGAGCCTATATAACCATATTATAATTTTTGCCGAGACAGTCTATGTGTAATATTGTATGTGGCATCATTTTTACTACCGGTAGCTTATGTGCTTATATTATTTGACTCTTCAAGTCAGAATTTGAGCAGGTTATCTGGGCTTGGATAAAATTATGCAATTATGTGTTTTGTGTTAACTTAGGGTAGGTGGAACCATTAGGGTACTTTTTTTTATAGCTATTTCCTTTAAAAAGTGCATCTACCATTGTCTTTGCTGGACATGGTATCAACTTGCCCATGTTGTTGTGTGACTATATGGAATAGGATTCAGCATTTGGTCATTTTTGCATTATTATCATTTAGGAAGTGTTTCATTTATAGAATTATTCTATGTTAGGTCATGCCTTGTAGCATTCTAAAAGGATGCTTAGTGTTTGTATAGTAAGAATTTGCTCATTTTGTGTGTACCATTAAAACATTATGGTCGCTAGGCCTGCTCCGTAAGGCTCTCATCATTTTAATAAACTCTCTTTAACCCGCTATGCTTGTTTCCAAATATTCCAGTTAATTAAATGTTTAAATGTTAGTTAGTCTTCACAGTCCTCACATTTAAGGTGACCATATTTCTTAGTTGAGAAATCGGGAAATTTTGAACCAGGGGGTGTGGGGGGGTATGGTATGAATGCATGATGAACGGGCATAGCAGGGTTGTCCAATGTTTTTCATCCCAAGGGCCAAATCAGATTATCAGTTTGCATCGCGGGCCAAAGACATATTTACTAATCCAATTAATTTAATAAAGATCTAAAATCAACCCTTAAAAGGTTTATTTGAGGTATCTAACGTGCACTTTCTGAACCGACTTATTATATCAGCACATGAGAATTTTCTATGAATGATAACGAAAGGTTCTTTCAACTCTTCATGAAAGGTATTTTAACATACCTTCCAGGGTTATTTTACACACCACAATCGACATGGGACCAATGGCTTTACTTCCTCTCAGAAAGAAGTTGTGCTATGGTTTTTATCACTCAAGAAAAATCCCTCAACCTCGGCTGGATTTGAACCCACGAAGATCAGCTCCTGCAGCGAGAACTGTACCCCGAGACCACGAAGGTCGACAACTCAATAACTATTTACTTTCATTAGGTACTTATATACTAATTGTATTTTTTGCTGGTAGGATCCTTCAAATTTTAATATAAAAGAACCCAAACACACACTTTCACAAAACAACTTAGCATTGTATTTATACATATTTTTATTAATCTAATAAATGCATAATAAAATGCACTCATGACCTTTTTAGATACATATTTTTATTTAATTAGTTTCACATCTCAACAGAGGGGTTACCTTTAATTTTCCTCCAGGATTCGGTGAGGTCTACTAATTGGACCACACTGGTCTATGGAATACTGTCAGGGGAAAGGGGTACACACATTTTAAAACATAAGCCTTGACAGTGGCATTTTCAGGCAATCATGAACGCCAGGAATTAAGATATAAAATAATAAATTATACAAGAATCTTTTTTAGTTTTTTTGGTGAATGGAAAATCCTTTTCCAGTTCACAACTAAACTTACAAGTGCGCTTAAGCATTGCAGTGTTTATTGTGCACTGGACTGCAGTCAAACACAAAAACACACAACCAAGAACTCACTAGTATAAATATTGAGATATGAGAACTATTCATTGTGACACAGGAGCAGGCCACCAATGAACGTTCACGTTCACGAGGCTGACCGAATAGCTCGGAAGCAGTCGGGGAGTTGATGAGTGGTGGTAGCGAAGAGATTGATAGACGAGGGAGGGCTTGTCAATGTTTTTAATTACCTAGCTAGCATATACGGCTTACACACACAAATAATATTCTTCCAACAAAGCTTTGTAAAAATATTTGAAACGTTTGTTTCCACACGACATACTATAATTGATTCATGGTTTCAGAAAAATGTAATTTATTTCCCTCTAAAGTGGGACAATTATGTGTCCCACAGGGAATCTTGGGGACAACGGGACACCTTCACCCAAAGTGGGGCTGTCCCACCTAAAGCAGGATGTCTGATCACCTTACTCATATTAGACATTAGAGGCTACAAAAAGCTTTGTTTGGGTCATTCAGCCATTTTGATGATTCTAATCATTTGTTGCTGAGCCCTAATGTTTGATCATTTTATTTTCAATGTTTGAAGTATAATATGCAATATAAACATATTAAAAATCATTAATTGTTCAATTCATTTTCAATATTGCAATCTGAAAATTTATAACAAAAAACTGAAATAAGTGGTGGATTCCTGCTGGAAACTATAATCTAGAAAATCCTTCTTTACAAAACCATCAAACTCAACTGAGTTCAATATTATTATTTATATTATTAATAATTCATAATAATGATTACCATTGCAAATTGGATATAATGTAATAGAGTTATTCAAATGTTTAAAATTAAATTTTTTTATTTTAATTTTTAATTATTTATATTATTAATAATTCATAATAATGATTACCATTGCAAATTGGATATAATGTAATAGAGTTATTCAAATGTTTAAAATTAAATTTTTTTATTTTAATTTTTTCCATTAATAGAAGCCAACAATCAATGCAAGAAACACAATTTTTTTTAAATGCCGCCATGGAGCCTATTATGAACAGTAAGGATCTGAACGAGACATTGAAGCCTACATACCATATTATTAATAGTGTTATGTCTCATGTTAGTGAACTTAAACCGCCTTGCACCCTGTCCTCTGTCCCCTCCTTCTTTCTTTCAAGTTATCCAATATTTAAAATCTCCTCCTTCCTAAACTCCTTTTTTCCTCAGCCTTTCCTTCCATGACGTTGTGCAGAAGAGAGTTCTTCTTAAGGATATGTCCACTCGAGTTTGCTTTGTAATGAAGAATCACATTCAAAATAGATCTCTTATCACCCACTCTTCTTAGTAATTGTTCATCTTGATCTTCTCCAGCACCACATTTCAAAGCTCTCCAAGTATTTCTTTTTCATCTTCCTAAGAGTCCACGTTTCTACTACATACAGCGTGATGCTCCAAATGTAACATTTCTTCAGTTTCTTTCTCAGTTCCAAACTCAGCTTGCTGGTCAGCAGTAACTTCTTATTGTTGAAAGTGACCTTGACCATGGTGATCCTCTCCTAATCTTCTTGGTGCAGTAGTCATCCTTTGTCAGCCGACCTCCCAGGTACTTAAACTACTCTATGATTTCCAACTCCTGGTTTCCAATTTTGATCTTCAACGACTTCATTTTTTTGAACATGACATAACTTTGTCAATGTTGGTCTCCATTCCATATCTTGTCCCTATCTCCACCAGCCAGTCCATCATTTCCTGCAACTCTTGTTTATTTCTGGCCAGCAATGCTAGATCATCTGCATATTTTATTGAGGTGATGACGCGTCCTCATATCCTGAAATTGCCACGCCCTTCTAGGACTTCCCTTACCAGCCACTCTCTCTCTGTACAAGTTGAAAACACTGGGGGACAAAAAAGCTTCCTTTAGAAGAATACAATTTAGAAACAATCTGAGATATAGGGCCTAAGTAAGTGCACAGCAACATTTTCATCTTAGATGATTTTATGTAAAATAAACCTCGAGAAAACCACCCCTCCCCAATCACATCCTGCCTTCAGGAGCGGGAGGTGTTGGCCCCTCAATGTGAAACTACTAGCTTTACTGAGAAATTCCAGTACTCATCCTGAAGGATTTTTGAAACTACTCCAAATTTGGAAAAGTTGAGGAAGTACTGGGATCAGCCATTCCCAACTGAAACCAGATACACACTACCAACATCTTAATGGGCTACGTGAAGTGGATCAGTAAAACCTGTATCACAGACAGTGGATCAGTAACAGACCTGTATCACGGACAGTGGATCAGTAACATACCTGTAACACGTACAGTGGATCAGTAACATACCTTTAACACGGAAAATGGATCGGCAACAGACCTGTATCACGGACAGTGGATCAGTAACATACCTGTAACACGTACAGTGGATCAGTAACATACCTTTAACACGGAAAATGGATCGGCAACAGACCTGTATCACGGACAGTCGATCAGTAAAAGACCTGTATCATGGACAGTGGCTCAATAACAGACCTGTATCACAGACAGTAGATCAGTAACAGACCTTTATCACGGGCAGTGGATCAGTAACAGACCTTTATCATGGACAGTGGATCAGTAACAGACCTGTATCACAAACAGTGGATCAGTAACAGACCTTTATCATGAACAGTGGATCAGTAACAGACATGTATAAGACAGTGGATCAATAACAGACATGTATCACATACAGTGGATCAGTAACAGACCTGTAACACATACAATGGATCAGTAACAGACCTTTATCACAAGCAGTGGATCAGTAACAGACATGTATCACACACAGTGTATCGGTAACAGACATGTATCACACACAGTGGATCGGTAACAGACCTTTATCACAAACAGTGGATAAGTAACAAGCCTGTAAGACATAGAGTGGAGCAGTAACATGTTTGTATCATAGACAGTGTATCAGTAACATACATGTATCACGGACAGTGGATCAGTAACAGACCTGTATCACGGACAGTGGATTAGTAACAGACCTGTATCACGGAAAATGGATAAATAACAGACCTGTATCATGGACAGTGGATCAGTAACAGACCTGTATCACAGACAGTGGATCAGGAACAGACCTTTATCACAGACAATGGATAAGTAACAGAACAATCATTTGGTACAATAGACAATACATACTATACCATAATAAATACTGGGGTGACTAACATTTGTGCAATAAACAGTACACTCTACTATAATAAAAACTAGGGTGACTAACAGTTGGTACAATAGAGAATACATACCTTACTATAGTAAAAACCATCATGACTAACAGTTTGTACAATAAAGAATACACTCTACTATAATCAATATTAGATTGACTAACCATTGGTGCAATAGACAGTAAACACTCTACAATAATCACTATTATAAGGACTAAAAGTTGTTACAATATATTTTACACTCTACTATAATCAATACAATGTTGACTAACAGTTTATAATTTAGACAATATTTACTCTACTATAATAAAAACTTGGGATACTAAGAGCTGGTACAATAGACAATTCACATACTACTATAATCAAGAGAGGGTGACTTAGAGTTGGTACAATAGACAATTCACATACTACTATAATCAAGAGAGGGTGACTTAGAGTTGGTACAATAGACAATTCACATACTACTATAATCAAGAGAGGGTGACTTAGAGTTGGTACAATAGACAATTCACATACTACTATAATCAAGAGAGGGTGACTTAGAGTTGGTACAATAGACAATTCACATACTACTATAATCAAGAGAGGGTGACTTAGAGTTGGTACAATAGACAATTCACATACTACTATAATCAAGAGAGGGTGACTTAGAGTTGGTACAATAGACAATTCACATACTACTATAATCAAGAGAGGGTGACTTAGAGTTGGTACAATAGACAATACATACCTTAATATACTAAAAACTAGAATGACTATCTGTTTTTACAATAGATAGTACTTTATCTATAATCAATACTAGGGTGAAAAACAGTTGATACAATAGACAGTACACTACTACAATCCAGACTAGGGTAATTAACATTTGGCACAATAGACAATAAATAAATATTATACTATACTAACAGTTGATACAAGAGACAATACACTACTATAATCATTACTAGGGTGATTAACATTTGATACAATAGACAATAAATACTCTACTATACTAACAGTTGATACAATAGACAATAAATACTCTACTATACTAACAGTTGATACAATATACAGTACATTTTACTATAATCATTACTAGGGTGATTAACATTTGGTACAATAGACAGTACATTTTACCATAATCATTATTAGGGTGATTAACCAGGGTTGCCACGCACCTGGAAAACCGGGAAAAGACAGGGAATTTGTTTGTGTCTGGAAAAAAACTGGGAAAACACAGGGAATTTCACCAAAAAGCTAGAATTTACTGGAATTTGTTAGTGAATTTGGGCAATAAAGTGCTTGTATGCAAGCGGAAAAATATAGACTAAAATTTGTAACTGTAGAATTGAGCAGTCTGATTGGAACACGTCTCATTTATGATGACTATGCTTACCAGCCCCTCATCAGCTTGAGATAAGTCCTGAGTGCAACTGAGGCGACTCGTTTTCGTTCGGCAAATGCCGCGCATTTTCGGCTTCCTCCACTCACCCCCACTAATAAGACAAACGTCTCGTTCCACCCCCACATTTAAACTCAAAATTGTATTTTTGTTATTTCCCATTATTTTTTTCATTCCATTTAGGGTAGACAGAAAATATAACCAATTTTTCCTTCTAGAAAATGTGTCATTCATTTCTCATCATTTTCCAAATAATTCTTAAACATGTGTTTCTCTTGCACAATAAAACATGCTTCCAATGACAAATTACCACTCTTCATTTCTAAAATTTTCTTTAAAACTAAATTAAATGCCTCTATAATTATATTTATAATATCTATTAGGTGTCTGGAAAAATGAAAATTTTCTCTGGAAAACAGAGGGAATTCGGTATTAAGAAAAAAGTGGCAACCCTGTTAACATTTGGCAAAATAGACAATAATACTCTACTATAATCATTACTAGGGTGATTAACATTTGGCACAATAGACAATAAATACTCTACTATAATCATTACTAGGGTGATTAACATTTGGCACAATAGACAATAAATACTCTACTATAATCATTACTAGGGTGATTAAACATTTGGCACAATAGACAATAAATACTCTACTATAATCATTACTAGGGTGATTAACATTTGGCACAATAGACAATAAATACTCTACTATAATCATTACTAGGGTGATTAACATTTGGCACAATAGACAATAAATACTCTACTATAATCATTACTAGGGTGATTAACATTTGGCACAATAGACAATAAATACTCTACTATAATCATTACTAGGGTGATTAACATTTGGTACAATAGACAATAAATACTTACTATACTAACAGTTGATACAATAGACAGTACATTTTACTATAATCATTAGAGTAAAGTGGAGCAAGAGGACGCACTTAACGTTTAAACACATGTATAAGCTAGAATTATACGTTAAATTATGTCAGTTTTTGGGATAACTATCTTCATTTTATTGTCATTGAAGTAGAAATTTTTAATAATTTTTCAAAAAATTATTTTAACCAATTCTTTAAAAATTACAAAATTTGACAAAACGATACTTTTGCCCCATAGGTGGGGTAAGAGTACGTTCATTACGGGGTAAAAGTACGCATTATAAATATTATAAAAAATAATGTATGATATAGACTTTTACATTATAAAACTTCACAAGACATTAAAAATGCATTATAGGCATTATTGAATAAAGTAAACTATTTTACCTTTTTTTCATATAAAGAATTTATCTCATTGAAAAATCCATTTCCTTGACTTATAAACTAGTTGAGAAACAATTTTAGAGGTGATTTAAAACTTATTTAACAATATTCACACATGAATTCACCTGAACTTTCATAATTAGAACAAGCTTCATGCCACCATTCTTTGCAACTTTTGCATTGTACCCAGTCTTCTAGAGGTGGATCTTCATACTGTTCTTCGCAGCCGGGGCAGAAAATGTCTTCGTCAACTTTTGATTTTGTTGTTTTTATTCTTTTTGACAGAGACATAATTGGAGTATTAATTTTAGATCTGAACAATGATTTCCTAGCTTGACCAATAGCAGTTTTACTTTCTTCTTTTATCATTAAACTATTTTTAAATGGTGTCCCTGTTATTATTTGAGATTTTTGCCCTCTCTTTCTTCTATTTTGATTTTCTGTTCTTTTAGGGAATGGTATCAGATCTACTGGATAGGTCGTTTGTTGTTGAGGTTGAGGTTGCTGAGGATCTGTTGTGGCAGCCGAAGATGTTGATGGTTGAGAACTTATTTTGGCAGCCAAAGATTTTGATGGATGAGTCTCAGATGTTGCGTTTGATGAGTCATTAGTTTGGTCCGTGACAGCTGATGGAATAAACTCTTCTTCTGAAAATACGTAACGGTTAACAGGGAAAATACCACACATATTAAATCCATTAATACCTTTCGTCATTGTGGCACATCTTTGGTAGGCATTGCCAAAAAGTTGCGCAACTTGAAAGTGGGAAATTGTACGCCCAGGTTGACTCAATAATCATTGGTCGCAAGCTTGTGAGTAGAAATCTTTTAATGGCTTAAAAAAACATCTGTCCAAAGGTTGCAGCTTGTGAGTACTATGCGGAGGGATGGATAATAGATGAATAGAATGTCTTCTACAGAAGAGCACAGCATCCAAACTCATGTGTGAAGTGTGGTTGTCTACAATAAGCAATACGGGGTTCTCTAAACTTGCCATTACATTTTTCTGAAAATGCTTCAACCAGTCTTTAAAGAGCTCTGTGTTTATGTACCCACTGTCAGAACACATCATAGTTGATCCTGGAGGGGCTCCATTCATTAGATCTTCTTTTCCTCTTTTTCTTGGAAAAATGATCGCAGGTGGTACATAATTTCCACTGGCACTTACAGCACAAACAATGGTTATAAGCTGTCCTCTCTCTGCAGACACAATTTTACCAACAGCTTTTTTCCCTATGCTAGTAACAACTTTTGGAACTTTATTTGGAACTGTAGTTATTCCCGATTCATCCATATTAAAAATACGAGTTGACGGGAACTCAAATTTCGACATTAAGGCCACAAGATTGTCAAAAAATGCATCCACTTGAATTTTGTTAAAACCCATCACTCGAGCAAGACTAGTCTTTTGAGGAATACGGAGTGTCAAATTAAATTTTTTCATAAAACTGTATGCCCAGTCTTTACCAGCTGGCTTCGTCTCTTTATCAAATGGGTTTTTAATTCCATTTATCTCAGCAAATTCAAATGCTAAACGTCTTAAATCTTTTAATGTCAATCCGTAAAAACACGCATCAAGGTCCTTGCAATGTTTAGCCAAATCATTTTCTTGTTTTTCATAAAATGTCTTTGCAAACCTACCCAGTTTATTTACACCAAACCCCTGAAACAATAATAAAATTAATTTGAGGTGTATTTTATATCATAGTTTACAAACTTGATTTTATATTTTTAAAAGGTTTATATTAAATTTCATGTAGCTTACCTTTTTTAAACGCTTTCTCAAAGTAGCTTCACTTATTTCAAGATCTTTTGCAATTTGTCTTTTCGAAAATCCATCTTGAAGCATTTGCTTAGCTCTGTTAAGCATTTGTTCAGTACATAGTTTACGATTTGTTTGTTTTTTATAAGTCCTAAAATATAAATTGAATCACATACATTAACACTAAAAATATGTATTAATTTATTTTTGTATTATTAAATGTCTTAAACAAAAAATTTTGGTATCCTGGAAAGATTCCACGCTTTGCCACTGATTTTCCCTCTCTATTAAGGGTAATAATAGAGCTATACATTAATTTATATTTAGAAAAGAATGGTTCAATGGGTCGATATAAAGTTAGAAATACTCGTAATCAAGAGTTGGGGTAAGAGTACGCAGTGCGTACTTATGCCCCGCCTCTTCGTGCGTCTCCTTGCCCCACTCATAGTTTTACAACTCACCGGGAAGTGCTGTCGCCTAGTGAGAAACTTCCTAAATTATGTGGACACTTTGGTTTACATTAAAAAGAGCTCTTTCTAAATATAACAATAAATATTAGTTTTAATAAATATTTTATGTAGCTATTACGTTTGCTAAATACTGCCAAATTACATCAGAATGCTTAGAATCACAACTTACCGCATTGTTTGAAAATATGTTTTCAGATTCAGCTCAAACTATGTTGACAACCTATCTGCCATGACACCTTCCTAAAACCAAACAGTGGGGCCAACTGCTATTTTGCCAAAATAGAAATAAAGCCAATGCGTACTCTTACCCGACGCGTACTCTTGCCCCACCTTACTAGGGTGATTAACATTTGGTACAATAGACAATAAATACTCTACTATACTAACAGTTGATACAATAGACAATAAATACTCTACTATACTAACAGTTGATACAATAGACATATAATACTCTACTATACTAACTGTTGATACAATAGACAGTACATTTTACTATAATCATTACTAGGGTGATTAACATTTGGCACAATAGACAATAAATACTCTACTATACTAACAGTTGATACAATAGACAATAAATACTCTACTATACTAACTGTTGATACAATAGACAGTACACTTTACTATAATCATTACTAGGGTGATTAACATTTGGCACAATAGACAATAAATACTCTACTATACTAACAGTTGATACAATAGACAATAAATACTCTACTATACTAACTGTTGATACAATAGACAGTACACTTTACTATAATCATTACTAGGGTGATTAACATTTGGCACAATAGACAATAAATACTCTACTATACTAACAGTTGATACAATAGACAATAAATACTCTACTATACTAACAGTTGATACAATAGACAATAAATACTCTACTATACTAACAGTTGATACAATAGACAATAAATACTCTACTATACTAACTGTTGATACAATAGACAGTACATTTTACTATAATCATTACTAGGGTGATTAACATTTGGTACAATAGACAATAAATACTCTACTATACTAACAGTTGATACAATAGACAATAAATACTCTACTATACTAACAGTTGATACAATAGACAATAAATACTCTACTATACTAACTGTTGATACAATAGACATAAATATTACTATACTAACTGTTGATACAATGACATACATTTACTATAATCATTACTAGTGATTAACAGTTGGTACAATAGACAATAAATACTCTACTATACTAACGTTGATACAATAGACATAATAATAATCTTACTATATAACAGTTGTACAATAGACAATAAATACTCTACTATACTAACAGTTGATACAATAGACAATAAATACTCTACTATACTAACTGTTGATACAATAGACAGTACATTACTATAATCATTACTAGGGTGATTAACATTTGGCACAATAGACAATAAATACTCTACTATACTAACAGTTGATACAATAGACAATAAATACTCTACTATACTAACTGTTGATACAATAGACAGTACACTTTACTATAATCATTACTAGGGTGATTAACATTTGGTACAATAGACAATAAATACTCTACTATACTAACAGTTGATACAATAGACAATAAATACTCACATACTAACGTGATACAATAGACATACATTTACTATAATCATTACTAGGGTGATTACATTGGCACAATAGACAATAAATACTCTACTAACTAATAGTTGATACAATAGACAATAAATACTCTACTATACTAACTGTTGATACAATAGACAGTACACTCTACTATAGTCAAGATTAGGGTGACTAACAGTCGGTACAATAGACAATACATACCGTACTATAATAAAGACTAGTATGATTGACTGTTGATACTATAGTCAGTACACTCTACTATAATTAAGACTAATGTGATTTACAGTTGGTACAATAGACAAGACACATTTTACTATAATCATTATCATAGTGACTAACATTTGGTACATTTGACACAATACTTTACTATATTCAATAATATGACTTAACAGCTTATACAATATATAGTACACTCTACTATAACAAAGCCTAGGTATAATAACAGTTGGTACAATAGACAGTACACACTCTTCTTTAATCAATATTAGATTGACTAACATTAGGTACAATAGACTATAGACAATTTAATAAAGACTAGCTTGACTAACATTTAGTACAATAGACAGTACACTCTACTATAATACAAAGTAGGGTGACTAACAGTTGGTATATTAGACAATACATACCTCACTATAATAAAAACTAGTATGATTAACAATTTTTACAATAGACAATACACTCCAATATAATCAATATTAGATTGACTAACATATGGTACAATAGATGGCACACTCTACTATAATCAAGACTAGGGGGATTAACAGTTGATATAATAGAGTTTACACACTACTCTAATCAGACTAGTGTTATTAACATTTGATAAAGTAGACATTACACTCTATTATAAGCAAGACTAAGGTGACTAACAGTTGGTACAATAGGCAATATACACTCTACTGTAATCAATACTAAGGTGACTTAAAACTGGTACAATAGACAATAAATATTTCTATAATTAATAGTAGTGTGACTAGCAGTTGGTATAATATACAATAAACACTCTAAGACAACCAAGACTAGGGTGACTAACGTAACTCAAGTTTAGGTACATAATAGATGCTGTTCATGGAATTATCAATTTAAACAATGCCCAAACAGGTGCACCACCAGGCAATATACAAACACAAATAGGGAATGGCGACCTCTTGCCTCAACAGGCTGCAGTCCTTTCAAGTTAATATGTGTCTTTGTTCCAAAACATTTTCATACTCTCTTTCTTTGATTTATACTTCAAGATCATTGTTAATTTCTTGAAATATTGTAAACTGGATTTAAAAAAAGTCTGTCTTCCCAAGACCTCGGAGAATTGTTAACTTAACATGTCAACATGTTCATATTGTCGGTTTTCACTTCAATCCCTTACCTTTTATCTACTTGAGATATTTTGCATGCATTTTTTGAACCGACTGATTATATCAGCACACAATAATTTCTATGAGCGAGGGTGAAGACATCTTTTACACGCCACAATCGACATTAAACCAACGGTTTTAAACCCCCTCTGAATAAAGTTGTGCTACTGATTTTTATTGCTAAAGAAAAATCTGTCGACCCCGGCTGGGTTTGAACCCACACACATCAGGTCCTGAAGCGAGCACTTTACACCGAGACCACTGAGATTGACTTCACTTAAATGAATATGATTCTTGTATCAGTATATTTCTATCTCTGTTATGATAGTAAAAATAATGATCACCTGTAAGTTAAATGACTATAAATTTATCAAGTGACAGGGTGTTTATTTTAATCTGATCTCGTATAAAAATTACGTTAGTGTGCTTTATGAGATAATATTTAGAAATAATATTAGTTAGGTCACTGTTTGATTTCACAAATTACATGCTATAAATTTGTATAGCTAATTGAAGATGTGCTTGATATTTTCTCAGAGGACATACGCAATGAGCTGAAAGATGGCGGCCAAGATGGGCCCAACCTATCGTCGGCTCTGCCCTTACCAAAGAACGACGAAGCTAATATAATTAATGCAGAGAAATACTTCTTGCCATTTGAGCTTGCTTGTCAGAGCAAGGCCTCTCGGATTGTGGTCACAGCTCTTGATTGTCTTCAGGTTAGTGCATAGGTGTTTAATAGCGGGTCAAGTAGGATATACCACATTTCACAACTACTGGTGACTAGCTGTTTACTTGGGGGACAAGTAGGATATACCACATTACACAGCTACTGGTGACTAGCTGTTTACTTGGGGGACAAGTAGGATATACCACATTACACAGCTACTGGTGACTAGCTGTTAACTTGGGGGACATATATGAGATACCACATTATACAGCTACTGGTGACTAACTGTTTACTTGGGGGACAAGTAGGATATACCACATTTCACAACTACTGGTGACTAGCTGTTTACTTGGGGGACAAGTAGGATATACCACATTACACAGCTACTGGTGACTAGCTGTTTACTTGGGGGACAAGTAGGATATACCACATTACACAGCTACTGGTGACTAGCTGTTAACTTGGGGGACATATATGAGATACCACATTATACAGCTACTGGTGACTAACTGTTTACTAGCGGGTCAAGTAGGAGATACCACATTACACAGCTACTGGTGGATAGCTGTTACTTGGGGGACAAGTAGGAGATACCACATTACACAGCTACTAGTGAATAGCTGTTAACTTGGGGGACAAGTAGGAGATACCACATTACACAGCTACTGGTGACTAGCTGTTTACTTGGGGGACAAGTGGGATATACCACATTACACAGCTACTAGTGAATAGCTGTTTACTTGGGGGACAATTAGAGATACCACATTACACAGCTACTGGTGGATAGCTGTTTACTTGGGGTCAAGTAGGAGATACCACACTACACAGCTACTGGTGATAGCTGTTTACTTGGGGGACAAGTAGGAGATACCACATTACACAGCTACTGATGGATAGCTGTTTACTGGGGGACAAGTAAGATATACCACATTACAAGCTACTGGTGGATAGCTGTTTACTTGGGGGACAAGTATGGATATTGATACACATACACAGCTACTGGTGGATAGCTGTTTACTTGGGGTCAAGTAGGAGATACCCACTACACAGCTACTGGTGGATAGCTGTTTACTTGGGGTCAAGTAGGATATATGACACTACACAGCTACTGGTGGATAGCTGTTTACTTGGGGTCAAGTAGGAGATACCACATACACATCTACTGGTGGATAGCTGTTTACTTAGGGGACAGAATGAGATACCACATTACACAGCTACTGGTGACTAGCATTTTACTTGGGGGACAAGTAGGAGATACCACATACACAGCTACTGGTGGATAGCTGTTTACTTGGGGGACAAGTAGGATATACCACATTACACAGCTTCTGGTGGATAGCTTTTACTTGGGGGACAAGTAGGATATACCACATACACAGCTACTGGTGGATAGCTGTTTACTTGGGGTCAAGTAGGAGATACCACATTATACAGCTACTGGTGACTAGCTGTTTACTTGGGGTCAAGTAGGAGATACCACATTACACAGTACTGGTGACTAGCTGTTACTTGGGGGACAAGTAGGAGATACCACACTACACAGCTACTGGTGACTAGCTTTTTACTTGGGGGACAAGTAGGAGATACCACATTACACAGCTTCTGGTAATAGCTGTTTACTTGGGGACAAGTATGAGATACCACATTACACATCTTCTGGTGGATAGCTGTTTAATTGGGGGACAAGTAGGATATACCACATTACACAGCTTCTGGTCGACAGCTGTTTACTTGGAAGACATGTAAGAGATACCACATTACACAGCTACTGGTGAATAGCTGTTTACTTGGGGACAAGTATGAGATACCACATTACACAGCTTCTGGTGGATAGCTGTTTACTTGGGGACAGATATGAGATACCACATTACACAGCTTCTGGTGGATAGCTGTTTACTTGGGGGTCAAGTAGGAGATACCAATTACACAGCTTACTGGTGACTAGCTGTTTACTTGTGGTTCAAGTAGAAGATACCACATTTCACAGCTACTGGTGATAGCTGTTTATCAGTGATAGCTGTTTTACTTGGGGTCAAAGTAGGAATACCGAATTACACAGCTACTGGTGATAGCTGTTTACTTGGGGTAATAATATAGACACTATCACAGCTATGGTGATAAGCTGTTTACTGGGGTCAAGTAGGAGATACCACTACACATCTACTGGTGGATAGCTGTTACTTGGGGACAAGATGAGATACCACATTACACAGCTATGGTGATAGCTTTTACTTGGGGGACAAGTAGGAGATACCACATACACAGCTACTGGTGGATAGCTGTTTACTTGGGGACAAGTAGGATATACCACATTACACAGCTTCTGGTGAATAGCTTTTACTTTGGGGACAAGTAGGATATACACACTACACAGTTACTGGTGGATAGCGTGTTTACTTGGGGTCAAGTAGGAGATACCACATTAAAGCTACTGGTGACTAGCTGTTTACTTGGGGCAAGTAGGAGATACCACATTACACAGTTACTGGTGACTAGCTGTTTACTTGGGGACAAGTAGGAGATACCACATTACACAGCTACTGGTGACTAGCTTTTACTTGGGGGACAAGTAGGAGATACCACATTACACAGCTTCTGGTCAATAGCTGTTTACTTGGGGACAAGTATGAGATACCACATTACACATCTTCTGGTGGATAGCTGTTTAATTGGGGGACAAGTAGGATATACCACATTACACAGCTTCTGGTCGACAGCTGTTTACTTGGAAGACATGTAAGAGATACCACATTACACAGCTACTGGTGAATAGCTGTTTACTTGGGGACAAGTATGAGATACCACATTACACAGCTTCTGGTGGATAGCTGTTTACTTGGGGACAAGTATGAGATACCACATTACACAGCTTCTGGTGGATAGCTGTTTACTTGGGGGTCAAGTAGGAGATACCATATTACACAGCTACTGGTGACTAGCTGTTTACTTGTGGTTCAAGTAGAAGATACCACATTTCACAGCTACTGGTGGATAGCTGTTTTCTCGGGGTCATGTAGGAGATACCACATTACACAGCTACTGGTGACTATCTTTTTATTTGTGGATATGTGTTAGATACTGTACTATTACGATCTTCTACACTTTAACGTTATATTTAATACATTTTCTAATTTGATCATCTTTGAGGTAAACACTACCACAATAGAGCTAGTCATCAGTGGTTTTCTAAGTTTCAAATAAAGGGAACATGTATTTATCTAGTACTTATGAAACCACTCACGCCGGTTCAATGTAAAATATGCTAAGGGACCTTTCCCACAAGCACTTTTAGCAACTTTACCACCCTCATCTGTGTTTATTGTTCCCAGGAGTTATTCTCAAAGCAGACTGGACTGCCAATAACGAGAATATAAATGTTGGAATCTAGCGTTGGTGTACTTTGGGTGTGTTTTCTATAGATTTTTTTCCACTCCGCTTTCACACAAATCCAATTACTATTCTTCTAAATAATTCAACCTTTTTCATTCCTAACATACTAGCGTAATTATTACACACCAAACCCAATCTGCTTCCTTCTTTCTTGTTTTGAATTTTCTGACTTTAATAATCAAATGAACTTCTAACAATAGATGACATCATTGGTACTCAGTCTGCTTAGTCCAACCTTCCTAAATGGCATCACATTACATATTTAAACCATGCCATTATTATCTTAGGCAGTCTAGCCCTTTTGAAAGGGTTGTACATATTCCAACCACACAGCCATTACATCCATGGAAACAACCATTTAAAATAGGTCATCACTAGGCAGTGCTGTTTGTTAAAATAGGTCCATAGAAACAAGTGAGTGTAACATTCCCATTATTGGTTTTGGTACTGGTGAGACTGGTGACTCATGTGTCAGACAACACACAACACACAACACTGTGCACTACTTTTCAAGCTTAACAAGACCATAGTAACCTATCTGTGTACGTTTCCATTATTGTTTTGCTGTTTAGAGAACGTGTCACACAATCCTCCGCAAATTGACGGGTGTGTACCAAGACTACTCATTAAATTGACGCCTTTATGTATGCAGTAATATCCTGCAACATTTTAATAGTATTTCACATTACAGGCACATCAAATAACAAACCTAAAGATTTTCCAATCAAATTTTGATTTTCGAATCAAATTCATATCTTGGCTAACTGACTCAAATTGAATCAAATCCAATCTCTTGATTAACACAAATTTTGAATTGAATCTAAAATGAATCTCATGCTTAAAAGAAATATCAAATCTAAATCAAATCTCATGCTTAGCCTGAACATTTTTTTGAGCAGATCCAAATAAATTAGTCCCCTCGAATCTTATCTGATGCTTTAAAAAATTGTATTGATTATTTTATTTTAAAAATAAGTTCAAATGAAATAATTTATTTAGGCTTACTAGAGTCTTAAAAACATAATGGTGTGGAGGCAACAAAATGCAGAGGAAAGAGAGCTGTACCTAAGAAAGGCCTCCTATTTATATCTTATGTTTTGTTAAGGAGGGTTCATAACTTGACTAGATTTAAATTTCAAGCCATACTTGAACCTTTTCATTACTAGGATTAGTAATTTCAAATCAAATTCAAATCTTATGGTAGGAGATTTTTAATGTTTTCAGATGCTTAAAAGGCATTCAGCTAAAGTTTGATTTGTGTTAATCTTAAGAAAATATGACATAACTTGATTTTGTTCCGTAGAAACTCATCGCTTATGGCCACTTGACCGGTAATATTCCTGACTCCACAACGCCAGGGAAGTTTCTTATTGACCGGATTGTTGAAACAATTTGTGGGTGTTTTAGTGGCCCACAGACCGATGAAGGTGTTCAACTGCAGATTATAAAGGTCAGTTGTTTCAACTCACAGCTTTGTGTTTCAACATATTACAAATCTCTCTCTATTGGACAATCTGCTCACCTTGTTATTGGTTTGAACGATCCTTATCTCGGGAAGTCACACTCTTTGTGCTGGTTGGATATTCTATGATCTTACTTAGGCCGCTATATATTTACATTATTTTGCAAACCATCTCTGAGCAGATATGTTTCATACAAACATTAATTAATAAATATTCTTTATTTTCATTGTTTATAAAAATAATACAGACCTATAGAATGTATAGTAATAATAATGATACACCTTGATAGAAGTATATTTTACACTCACATGGGTAAGAATGCTATGGTTCTCAAACATTTGACCAACCCCTAAATACTCTGAGCTCTTAGGGTGGTTCACGTATCTCACTCACAGCCATTTGACATCTGATATTTGGTGTAATCTGGTATGCAATATTTAAAGAGGTGATTTAACCATACTTAGCAAAGCAAAGTTTGAAGATATGAACATTTAAGACATACATTATGTTTAGTAATAAGTCCTGTTTGAAGCTCATATTTTCAAACATTACTGTAATAACATCTCACAAAACTAATTTAATATATTCTAGGGATGTGCAAGTGTTCAAAAGATGAGTTGAGTTTAATTTCTTACTCAAACATTATTTGAAAATTAAAGTTTTAAATTTGATTAATTTTAAAGATACTATTTTGTAACAAATAGTCTCCAAATATTTCCTCTCAAGCATGATTAAAAATAAAAAATAAATTAAACTTAGTTTAAAATTCAGGTTTGCATAGATAGTAGTTAAGGATAAATGGTGGTAAATGACTCATACTTGACTAAAACTGTGTGTTTGACTCAAAAAGAAAAATACCTAATGACACACTTATATTGACCAGGGTTTGTATGATTGTACAGGCACTTCTGACAGTGGTG
>JBCFYV010000024.1:4560407-4638861 GCA_039000515.1 Timema cristinae
CTGCTTACAGCGGTGGTGTAACTGGGGGTAGGGGGGCCGTGAGGAATTGCCCCCCCCCTGGAAAAACACTGCTTACTAGCGGTGGTGAACTGGGGTAGGGCCAGTGGGCATTGCCCCCCCCCCCCTGGAAAGCACTGCTTAATAGGTGGTGTAACTGGGTGAGGGGCCACGTGGGATTGACCCCCCCCCTGGAAAGCACTGCTTACTAGCGGTGGTGTAACTGGTGTAGTGCCACTGTGGGCATTGATCCCCCCCCCTGGAAAGCACTGCTTACTAGCGGTGGTGTAACTGGGTGTAGAGGCCAGTGAGGACATTGCCCCCCCCCCCTGGAAAGCACTGCTTACTACGGTGTAACTGGGTGTAGGGCCACTGTGGGCATTGATCCCCTCCCCCTGGAAAGCACTGCTTACTAGCGTGGTGTAACTGGGTGTAGGGCCACTGTGGGCATTGACCCTCTCCCTGGAAAGCACTGCTTACTAGTGATGGTGTAACTGGTGTAGAGGTCAGTGAGGACATTGCCCCCCCCCCTGGAAAGCACTGCTTACTAGTGATGGTGGAACTGGGTGTAGGGCCAGTGAGACATTGCCCCCCCCTGGAAAGCACTGCTTACTAGTGGATGGTGGAACTGGGTGTAGAGGCCAGTGAGGACATTGTCCCCCCCCTGGAAATCACTGCTTACTAGGTGGTGTAACTGGTGTAGGGCCAGTGAGGACATTACCCCCCCCCCAGGAAAGCACTGCTTACTAGTGGTGGTGTAACTGGGGTAGAGGCCAGTGAGGACATTGCCCCCCCCCCCTGGAAAGCACTGCTTACTAGTGATGGTGTAACTGGGTGTAGGGCAAGTGAGGACATTGCCCCCCCCCCCCTGGAAAGCACTGCTTACTAGCGGTGGTGTAACTGATGTAGGGGCCTGTGAGGCATTGCCCCCCCCCCTGAAAGCACTGCTTACTAGCGGTGGTGGTAACTGGGTGTAGAGGCCAGTGAGGACATTGCCCACTCCCCCCCCTGGAAAGCACTGCTTACTAGCGGTGGTGTAACTGGGTGTAGGGGCCAGTGAGGACATTGCCCCCCCCCTGGAAAGCACTGCTTACTAGCGGTGGTGTAACTGGGTGTAGGGGCCAATGTGGGCATTTACCCCTCCCCCCCGGAAAGCAAATGCTTACTAGTGATGGTGTAACTGGGTGTAGGGCCGTGAGGACATTGCCCCCCCCCCCTGGAAAGCACTGCTTACTATGATGGTGGAACTGGGTGTAGAGGCCAGTGAGGGCATTGCCCCCCCCCCCTGAAAGCACTGCTTACTAGTGATGGTGAACTGGGTGTAGAGCCACTGTGGGCATTGATCCCCTCTCCCTGGGAAAACACTGCTTACTAGTGATGGTGTAACTGGGTGTAGGGGCCAGTGAGACATTGCCCCCCACCCCCGGAAAGCACTGCTTACTAGTGATGGTGTAACTGGTGTAGAGGGCCATGAGGACATTGCCCCCCCCCCCCTGGAAAGCACTGCTTACTAGCGGTGGTTTAAACTGAGTGTAGGGGCCAGGGACATTGCCCTCCCCCTGGAAAGCACTGCTTACTAGCGGTGGTGTAACTGGGTAAGGGGCCACTGTGGGCATTGATCCCCTCCCCCTGGAAAGCACTGCTTACTAGCGGTGGTGTAACTGGTTTGAGGCCAGTGAGGACATTGCCCCCCCCCTGGAAAGCACTGCTTACTAGCGGTGGTGTAACTGGGTGTAGGGGCCACTGAGGGCATTGATCCCTCCCCCCTGGAAAGCACTGCTTACTAGTGGGGGTGTAACTGGGTGTAGAGGCCAGTGAGGACATTGCCCCCCCCCCCTGAAAGCACTGCTTACTAGTGATGGTGTAACTGGGTGTAGAGGCCACTGTGGCATTGATCCCCTCTCCCTGGAAAGCACTGCTTACTAGTGATGGTGTAACTGGGTGTAGGGGCCAGTGAGGACATTGCCCCCACCCCCTGGAAAGCACTGCTTACTAGTGATGGTGTAACTGGGTGTAAGGGCCAGTGAAGGCATTGCCCCCCCCCTGGAAAGCACTGCTTACTAGCGGTGGTTTAACTGGGTGTAGGGGCCAGTGAGGACATTGCCCCCCCCTGGAAAGCACTGCTTACTAGCGGTGGTGTAACTGGGTGTAGGGGCCACTGTGGGCATTGATCCCCTCCCCCTGGAAAGCACTGCTTACTAGGGTGGTGTAACTGGGTGTAGGGGCCAGTGAGGACATTGCCCCCCCCCCTGGAAAGCACTGCTTACTAGCGTGGTGTAACTGGGTGTAGGGCCACTGTGGGCATTGATCCCCTCCCCCTGGAAAGCACTGCTTACTAGTGTGGTGTAAACGGGTGTAGGGCCACGTGGGCATTGATCCCCTCCCCCTGGAAAGCACTGCTTACTAGCTGATGTGGTGTAACTGGGTGTAGGAGGCCATGTGAGGACATTGCCCCTCCCCCCTGAAAGCACTGCTTACTAGCGGTGGTGTAACTGGGTGTAGGGGCCACGTGGGCATTGATCCCCTCCCCCTGGAAAGCACTGCTTACTAGCGGTGGTGTTAACTGGGTGTAGGGCCAGTGGGCATTGATCCCCTCCCCTGGAAAGCACTGCTTACTAGTGTGGTGTAACTGGGTGTAGGGGTCCAGTGAGGACATTGCCCCCTCCCCTGGAAAGCACTGCTTACTAGTGATGGTGGAACTGGGTGTAGGGCCAGTGAGGACATTGCCCCCCCCTGGAAAGCACTGCTTACTAGTGATGGTGGAACTGGGTGTAGAGGCCAGTGAGGACATTGCCCCCCCCCTGGAAAGCACTGCTTACTAGTGATGGTGAACTGGTGTAGGAGGCCACGTGGGCATTGTCCCCCCCCCTGAAAGCACTGCTTACTAGTGGTGGTGGAACTGGGTGTAGAGGCCAGTGAGGGACATTGCCCCCCCCCTGGAAAGCACTGCTTACTAGTGATGGTGTAACTGGGTGTAGAGGCCAGTGAGGACATTGCCCCCCCCCCCCTGGAAAGCACTGCTTACTTGTGGTGGTGTAACTGGTGTAGGGGCCAGTGAGGACATTGCCCCCCCCCCTGGAAAGCAACTGCTTACTAGTGATTGTGGAACTGGGTGTAGGGGCCAGTGTGGCATTGATCCCCTCCCCCTGGAAAGCACTGCTTACTTGATGGTGGAAAGGGTGTAGAGGCCAGTGAGGACATTGCCCCCCTCTGGAAAGCACTGCTTACTAGTGATGGTGGAATGGGTGTAGGGGCCATGTGGACATTGCCCCTCCTCCTGGAAAGCACTGCTTACTAGTGATGTGGAACGGGTGTAGGGCCAGTGAGGACATTTCCCCCTCCCCTGGAAAGCACTGCTTACTAGTGATGGTGGAACTGGGTGTAGGGGCCAGTGTGGCATTGACCCCTCCCCCTGGAAAGCACTGCTTACTAGTGATGGTGGAATGGGTGTAGAGGCCAGTGAGACATTGCCCCCCTCTGGAAAGCACTGCTTACTAGTGATGGTGGAACTGGGTGTAGGGGCCAGTGAGGACATTGCCCCCCTCCCCTGGAAAGCACGCTTACTAGTGATGGTGGAAACTGGGTGTAGAGGCCAGTGAGGACATTGTCCCCCCCCTGGAAAGCACTGCTTACTAGTGATGGTGTAACTGGGTGTAGAGGCCATGTGGCATTGATCCCCTCCCCTGGAAAGCACTGCTTACTATTGTGTGGAACTGGGTGTAGAGGCCAGTGAGGACATTGCCCCCCTCTGGAAAGCATGCTTACTAGTGATGGTTGAACTGGGTGTAGAGGGCCAGTGAGGACATTGCCCTCCCTCTGGAAAGCACTGCTTACTATTGATGGTGGAAAGGGGTGTAGAGGCCAGTGAGGACATTGCCCCCCTCCCTGGAAAGCACTGCTTACTAGTGATGGTGGAACTGGGTGTAGGGGCCAGTGAGGACATTGCCCTCCCCTGGAAAGCACTGCTTACTAGTGATGGTGGAAAGGGGTGTAGGGGCCAGTGAGGACATTGCCCCCCTCCCTCGGAAAGCACTGCTTACTAGGTGGTGTAACTGGGTGTAGGAGGCCAGTGAGGACATTGCCCTCCCTCTGGAAAGCACTGCTTACTAGTGGTGGTGGTAACTGGGTGTAGAGGCCAGTGAGGACATTGCCCCCCCTCTGGAAAGCACTGCTTACTAGTGATGGTGGAACTGGGTGTAGGGGCCAGTGTGGACATTGATCCCCTCCCCCTGGAAAGCACTGCTTACTAGTGATGGTTGAAAGGGGTGTAGGGCCAGTGGGCATTGATCCCCTCCCTCCTGGAAAGCACTGCTTACTAGTGATGTGGAACTGGGTGTAGGGGCCAGTGAGGGCATTGCATCCCTCCTCCTGGAAAGCACTGCTTACTAGTGGTGTTGGAACTGGGTGTAGGGGCCAGTGAGGACATTGCCCCTCCTCCTGGAAAGCACTGCTTACTAGTGGTGTTGGAACTTGGTGTAGGGGCCAGTGAGGACATTGCCCCTCCTCCTGGAAAGCACTGCTTACTAGTGGTGTTGGAAACTGGGTGTAGGGGCCAGTGTGGGCATTGATCCCCTCCTCCTGGAAAGCACTGCTTACTAGTGGTGTTGGAACTGGGTGTAGGGGCCAGTGAGGACATTGCCCCTCCTCCTGGAAAGCACTGCTTACTAGTGATGGTGTAACTGGGTGTAGAGGCCAGTGAGGACATTGTCCCCCCCCTGGAAAGCACTGCTTACTAGTGGTGTTGGAACTGGGTGTAGGGGCCAGTGAGGACATTGCCCCTCCTCCTGGAAAGCAACTGCTTACTAGTGGTGTTGGAACTGGGTGTAGGGGCCAGTGAGGACATTGCCCCCCTCTGGAAAGCACTGCTTACTATGGTGTTGGAACTGGGTGTAGGGGCCAGTGAGGACATTGCCCCTCCTCTGGAAAGCACCTGCTTACTAGTGGTTGGAACTGGGTGTAGGGGCCAGTGTGGGCATTGATCCCCTCCCCTGGAAAGCACTGCTTACTAGTGGTGGTGGAAAGGGTGTAGAGGCCAGTGAGGACATTGCCCCCCCCCCCCCCCCCCGGAAAAGAAATCGTTTTCTCGTTGGATATATTTCAAATACCCTGATAATGTCAAATATGAAGCTGAAATATGACCTAAAATCCAACTCCAAATGACTTCTTGGTACATTCAATTTCCAAAAAATTGCCTTACAAAAACCATTCCAAACCGCTTAAATATCCACTGCCATTGAATACTAGTAACTATCAAGATGATAAACCAAATTAATCAAATAATTGATGTAAAATAAAATAAATCGAAGAATTGAGGGCATGGTCATGTTCTACTCGTTATTTTATATACTTGAAGGAGTCGACGTTTAAGCCAATGTTACCAGACAAGATAAAACGTATCACTATTAGTATTAATATTTTTCAAGTAAAAAACATCAAAGCAAACTAATAATTATAAATTTATCTCTGTACGAAAATAATCATGATGTAACAAAAAATAGAATTGTGTTAAAGTAATAGATAGGTCGTGCCCAAAGGATAGAAACATTTCATTGAATAGAAATAGTTTTAAATTATTGTATTCCTTTTACATAACTGTACATCACTTAATCAAGTCAGAATTAAGTAATTTTAATAGTAAATTTACTAAGCTTACTAGCAAAACATAATAAATTGATTATTTGGTTATAAGAACCACATATCTAAGCCATGAGATTAGGTACAGTAACATCTTATTTTTATAATCTAACATCCAACTAAGTATTATAATATAAACTAATCCACAATAAAAACCGGTTGGTCTTAGGAAGTTAATATATAAAAGTTTAAATTATGTTCCATGATACTTAGCAGAGCCGGAACCATTACTTTGTTATATTTTAAAGTGGATTTGTTTAACAAACGGTTCAAGCAAGGCTAAGCACTAACATGTTTTCTTATGAAACCAATGGTGTACTAAAAATGATGCTTTTTTAATAGAGAGGTCTGATTTTGGTGTATTAAAGGCTTTCTTAAACAAAAAAGCAAACGATATTTTAGTAAGAGGCAATATTACACTAATATTCAGGTATAAAGTTTGGCTCTGTTTAATTTCTGTAATATTGTTAAGAAAAACCAATAAAATAAGGCAATGATATTCATAGTAAGAGTACAAGGACATTCACACCTCACCGTGTGAACTACTATAGTAACCGGTTCATTCACACCTCACTGTATGAAATACTATAGTAACATTACCAGGAATTTCACACCTCTCCGTGTGAACTACTATAGTAACAAACCAGGATTCACACCTCTCCGTGTGAACTACTATGTAACAATACCAGGGAATTCACACCTCTCCGTGTGAACTACTATAGTAACAATACCAGGGAATTCACACCTCACCGTATTAACTACTATAGTAACATACCAAGGCATTCAACACCTCACCGTATTAACTACTATAGTAAACAGTACCAAGGCATTCACACCCCACCGTGTGAACTACTATAGTAACAGTACCAAGGCATTCACACCTCACCGTGTGAACTACTATAGTAACCGTTCATTCACACCTCACTGTATGAAATACTATAGTAACATTACCAGGGAATTCACACCCTCTCCGTGTGAACTACTATAGTAACATTACCAGGGAATTCACACCTCTCCGTGTGAACTACTATAGTAACAATACCAGGAATTCACACCTCACCCCTATTAACTACTATAGTAAAAATACCAAGGCATTCACACCTCACGTATTAATACTATAGTAACAGTACCAAGGCATTCACACCCCACCCTGTGAACTTTCTATAGTAACAGTACCAAGGCATTCACACCTCACCTGTGAACTACTATAGTAACAATACCAGGAATTACACCTCACCGTGTGAACTACTATAGTAACAATACCAGGGAATTCACACCTCACGGTTAACTACTATAGTAACAATACCAAGGCATTCACACCTCACCGTATTAACTACTATAGTAACATACAAGGAATTCACACCTCACCGTTTAACTACTATAGTAAAATTACCAGGGAATTTCACAAACCTCACCGTTTTAACTACTATAGTAACAATACCAAGGAATTCACACCTCTCCGTGTGAACTACTATAGTAACAATACCGGGAATTCAACCTCACCTGTGAACACTATAGTAACAATACCAGGGAATTCACCCCCCACCGTATTTAAATACTATAGTAACAATACCCAAGGCATTCACACCCCACCGTATTAACTACTATAGTACATTACCAGGGAATTCACACCCCCCGTATTACTATATAGTAACATTACCAGGGAATTCACACCCCTTTCCTGGAACTAACTATAGTAACAATACCAGGGATTCACACCTCACCGTATTAACTACTATAGTAACATTACCAGGGAATTCACACCTCTCCTTGTGAACTCTATAGTAACAATACCAGGAATTCACACCTCACCATATTAACTACTTAGTAAACAATACCAAGGCATTCACACCTCACCGATAACTACAATAGTAACATACCAGGGAAATTTACACCTCCCGTTTAACTACTATAGTAACATTACCAGGAATTCACACCTTCCCGTGTGAACTACTATAGTAACAATACCAGGGAATTCACACCCTCACCGTAATTTACTATATAGTAACAATACCAAGGCATTCACACTCACCGTATTAATACTATATGAACATACCAGGAATTCACACCTCTCCCTGTGAACTACTATAGTAACAATACCAGGAATTCACACCTCACCGTATTAACTACTATAGTAACAATTCCAAGGCATTCACACCTCACCGTATAACTACTATAGTAACATTACCAGGGGAAATTTACACCTCACGTAGAAATACTATAGTAACAAAACCAAGGCATTCACACCTCACCGTTTAACTATATAGTAACATACCAAAGGGATTCACACCTCACCGTATTAACTACTATAGTAAACAGTACCAAGGCATTCACACTCACCGTATTAACTACTATAGTAACATTACCAGGGATTCACACCTCCACTGTTGAAATACTATAGTAACAATACCAAGGCATTCCCCAAACCTCACCTATTAACTACTATAGTAACATTACCAGGAATTCACACCTCTCCGTATTAACTACTATAGTAACAATACCAGGGAATTCACACCTCACCGTATTTAACATATAGTAACAATACCAAGGCATTCACACCTCACCGTTAATACTATAGTAACATTTCCAGGAATTCACACCTCATGTGAAATAAATAGTAACAATACCAAGGGATTCACACCTCACCCTATTAACTACTTAATAGTAACAAAAAACCAAGGCATTCACACCTCACCTATTAACTACTATAGTAACAATACCAGGGAAATTTACACTCACTGTATGAAATATATAGTAACAATACCAAGGCATTCACACTGACCCATTAACTACTATAGTAACATACCAGGCATTTCACACCTCACCGTTTAACTACTATAGTAACATTTCCAGGGGTTCACCACCTCACTGTATGAATATATAGTAACAATACCAAAGGGATTCACCCTCACCGTTAACTCTATAGTAACATTTCCAGGAATTACACCTCACCGTATTAACTATATAGTAACAATACCAGGGGAAATTTACACCTCACCGTTATTAACTACTATAGTAACAATACCAAGGCATTCACACTCACCGTATTAACTATATATAACATACCAAGGCATTCACACCTCACCGTATTAACTACTATAGTAACATTACCAGGGAATTCACACCTCACTGTTAAATACTATAGTAACAATACCAAGGCATTCACACCTCACCGTATTTAATACTATGTAACATTTCCAGGAATTCACACCTCACGTATGAATAATATAGTAACAATACCAAGGATTCACACCTCCCGTATAACTACTATAGTAACATTACCAGGGAATTCACACCTCTCCGTTTAACTACTATAGTAACAATACCAGGGAATTCACACCTCACCGTTATTAACTACTATAGTAACAATACCAAGGCATTCACACCTCACCGATAACTATATAGTAAATTTCCCAGGGAAATTTCCCCTCCCGTTAACTATTAAAAAAGGCACAATATTACTTTATTACATACTAACTTTTAATACTTAGTCAATAGGAGCTGTAGCATTAGCCACAAGTCAGCGATACCCAAGTCAACAACAAACAGACTTACCCAATTGCACGGACACCGACTGCTGTTGGCCGATACGCACTCAATTCACCCCGCCGCTACACACACGCCCGACCACAACGACTAACAACAAGATACTGAGACGGCGCCAATTCGACGCTCAGTTACAAAAAATTCCCAGACCAAAGACCTTCAGAAGAAAAGAAGATACTCTTCGGCAAGTGTCCAGTTTTGTTCTACTCCATTCTAGAAGCATGTGGAATCCCTCCTTCCCCTTATTTATGTTCTTTGATTTTCCTCCCGGTCGTGCGAGTGAAGAAGCACTCTTGGAATGGCTTCGATAATCACAGGGGGAAGCTAAGGCTTCGGAGATTAATAACAAATGTAAGCAAAATTCTTTTTCGGTAAATAATCTTTTCTTTTTTTTCAAAATTATTTTTTGGCTTAATGAACTTTTATTTTTCTTATAAAAGTATTAAAAGTAGGAGTCTGGTAGAAAATGACTAAGCTGTTTTTTTTAAGAAGAAAATCTAAGTCTTCTTGGCGCATTTAACATTATCTTATATTTGCAATTTTTTGTGAAATTCCAATGTCGATGTATTTGCTCTAATTGTACGACTTGGAAACATTCTGGGCTCAAATTTGCCTTAGAATTAAACTTGATTCTCAATGTAATGAACTTGATTTATTGAACTCTGACTAGAAAACAGCGCAAGTGCACCAATATTTACCTATGAACTTAATTTATTGGGCGCCATCAGCGCTAGTGTAGAGGTTATGGATAACCGCCATAATAACTTTGTTTATTGAAGGTAGTATTTTGGCGTTGACAACTAAAATGTGGATTGCTCAACTTTATAATCAATATAAAAAAATTGATAGTTTTATGTCTAGGGTAAACCGCCTGACATAAGACATATTTTTCCTTTTGTCGGGAAGGAGAGATGTAAAAATAATTATTTAAATAAGTTTGAATTTTATGTAAAAATATTAGTATTTCGCGGAGATCTGATTCGTGAGCTTTGTATTGTTCCTTCCTGGCTAACAGTATGACATCTAACTTGTGTTTTTGTTAACACTAACTAGTGATGGTGATCACTAAAATTTAATGTGCTCTCCTAATGAAACCATGCTATTGTGATCACAAAATATTGTATACATTATTTATCCCTTTTTGGGATTTTCCAATTTAATTGTTGTTCAAATATTTTTTGAATATTTAATAAACATCCATTTTGTGGATCTTTTCTCCTTACTCTATTTCCTCTAATTATTTATTCTTAGGTGTAACGCTATCCACTTCCAAAATATTTGTCTGGTCATTGAATTGGGGATGTTTAAATGTTTATTTCTTATTATTGAGACTGACCGTGGGGGGGGGGGGGGGGGTCCGCAATTGTTCCAAATTGTTTGTTCTGGGTATTGTTTTCTTTCCCAGTTTTTTTTTATATTCTTTACTCATAAGCACATTCTTTCTTTTTGTTAACTATTTTTTTTATTTGACTCTACTAGTTAGGTTTTAGGGTTAGGGATAGGATTCAGAGCCAATGACGGGCTAAACGCAAAGGTATTATCTGCGCGGACCCCAGTATGGAAACTAGCGGAGTTCCGCGCTTTACCACCCCAGCTAATACACACACACAAAGCGTTCCAACAAGAATGATTCAACACTTTGACCCAACTGGGTCCAAGAAAAAGGACTGAAAACTGGTTATAGCCACACACAAATTAAACAACTGAACACGACTCCACGACGTTATGAGAAAACAGACTTGTCATAAGGACTAAACAGGAAGTACTGTACTTGTAGAGAAAAATCAACCTTTAAGACTAGGTCCTTAATACCTCTGGAGCTCAAGGCTCCTATATTTAAGATATGTCATATGGACATAGGGAAAACTTAGTCTCTTGGACTAATATAAGAAGTCTGAAAGACTCGAGAACACATTAGAGTCACTTTGACTACATCAACTAAGTCAGAAAGAACACAAAACCAAACTCTAGTCACTTTGACTGAAATAATAAATCTAGATTATAGTCGCCTAGACCAGTGGTTCCCAACCTGGGGGCAATCGCCCCCAAGTGGGCGATTTGGATTATCAGGGGGCAATAAATTAGTGGGGGCGATTTGGGGGCGATGAGTATACAAAGGAGAAAAATTAAAATGTACTGTACAGTAGAAGTTGCCGGGTAGCACGAGTCACTGGCTATTCTCAGCCGGCGAGTTCACTGCACTCACCCCTCTCCACAGTGCCCATCTTGTTGTTCAAGCGGGCCGACTGGTGACTCAACCCCTCCCCTCCTGCCAACACAAACACACTTGCCATTGACCTACATTCGTCTTCAGTCTTCACTAGCCTTGTGTGCCTCACCATCAGTTTTTGTGCGTTTGTTTTGTGAAGTGTAGAAGTTCATGCACAATGGATTCATAAAAGAAGAAGTGTCGCATACTCATCTGAGTATTTAAAATTCGCGTTTTATCGCGTCACCACAAATGTGCAGTTTCCACATTGTCTTCTTTGATAAAACATTTACTAGTAATGAAGCCATGAAGCCTTCGCAGAATGAAAGATTATTTATCAAGAGTACACAGTGATAAAGTGAGTAAAGAACATAGTTATTTTCAAACCTCAAAGCTAAAGCTGATAAATGGCCTAATGTGAGTGAATTATTTTAAAAACGAGCAAACCGATCTGACAAAGGTCTTCTTGCTTCTTACGAGGTGTCTTTATTGATCGCTAAATGTGGTAATCCTCACACAATTGGCGAAAACTCTTGTTTTACCGGCTACCAAAAAAATTATTGATATCATACTAGCGAGGGCCCTAGTAATAAGATAATCATTGGTTCCTTTGAGCAACAATACTGTTTCCAGGCGAATTGACGAAATGGCCACAGACGTTGAATCCAAAACTCACCAATTTGTTGAAAAAAAGTAAATTTGCATTTCAGATTGATGAATCAACTGTGATTGATAACAAAGCAATTTTATTAGCTTATGTGAGGTTTATCAATGAACAAAAGGAAATTACCGAGGAAATGCTGTTTGCTAGAACTTTGATCACTGAGACGAAGGGATCGTCGATTTTAAAGTGGTACAAGATTATTTTGAGGAAAAAAGATTCCCTAACAAACGTGAGTGCTTGCGCAACAGACGGTGCTCCTGCCATGTCAGGTCGTCATGCTGGGTTTCTAGCCCACCTTAAGAAAGAAGTGCCAGAGGTCATCACTATTCACTGTGTCATTCATTCGTCAACACTTAGCTGCGAAAAAATTGAGTGGTGTCCTGCATCAAACCCTAAACTGGTTATTAACTGGTGTCAACAGATTAAAGCTAATTCCCTCAATGACCGTCTGTTCAACAACTTTGCCATGAAAATGATGAGGAATTCGAAGCTTGCTTCTACATACGGCCGTGAGGTGGCTTTCCAAAGGAAACTGTTTGTGCCATTTCTTCGAATTATTTGACACAGTTACTGAGATTCTCGACAAGTCTGATCCTGATTTAAGTGAGAATTTGAAGCAACGCAAGTTGTAACTTGCATACCTTACAGATATTTTTGAAAAAATGAACAAAGTCAATATAAGGCTTAAGGAAACAAGATGAACCTTATCAAGGCCAAAGGAATTATTTCATCATTCATCGCCAAGTATGATATTCACAAGGTAATATTGGCTGTAAAGAGCTGATTCAGTTTCCGACTCTTAAAAAGTGTTCATGTCAGATAACGAGACTCCTGAACTCCCAGAGAAAAAATCCTAATTTTTACTGATCACCTTGACCAGATAAAAACTGACATGGAATCAGATTTGAAGATTTGACCAAGTTACAAATTCCGGATTGGATTCTAGATCTATTCTCATTTGAAGCTGTGAATAAGCTTGATAACTCTTTGCAGACAGAGTTTCTAGATCAGATAGTATGACTGTAGGTGAAAATCATTTTCAAGCAGAGCAGTTACGAGTTAGTATGGGTGAAGCTTATCGACACTTATCCACAATTGTGGGGAAAAACTGAACCACTTCTCATCTCGTTCTCGTCAACATATTTAGTTTAAAAAGGATTTAGTTCTGTTGTCCACTCCTCACAAAACAAGAATAAGTTGAACATTTGCCTCAAAGGAGACTTGCGCTGAACTTGACGAACATAAAGCCGGATATTCAAGCTTTAACTGAAATCCACCAAGCACAAGGCAGCCATTGAAAAGGTAAAATAAACAATAACAAAGTTTTCAAACTTTCATTTATTTTTTCAAATTTTAACAGTCAACTTTCTTAATTCTTCCAGATTCCAATTTAAAAATGAAAACATGTACTCGTTTTTTTAAATGACTGTCAATGATCTTAGTTAATTATTTCACTTCTTTGTTCTTAAAAAAAAATGTAAAAAATGTACATTTTAATTTTTTTTCTATTTTATTTAAGAGTGACCGGATAAAACTGCTTTGGTTGTTTTTATATACGGTAATAAAATTGTTTAAAATAATAAAACTGCTTTATTATTTACACTCTACTTTAAATTAAAATTAGGCATACAATGAAAATGAAAGGGGCGATCGGTGTTAGTCAACCTCCAGAAAGGGGAGATGGGCCACAAAAGCTGGGAACCACTGGTCTAGACTATACAAACTAAGTCTGAAGACATGACATCAAATTCTAGTCTGTTAGACTAGACCCATTAAGTTCTGATGGACTTATTAATAATGCCTTGATACTTAGAAGATCGAAGAGGTTTTTCCTCGACGATGTGGTGAGACCCACGGTCCAAACTTCATGGCGAGCTGGTACACCTGTAGGTGATAGAGCGGTGTTTCCCTCCTCGATGATCTGATGTGGTGAAGTACAATAAGTGAATCTGAGCGGCACTCATTATATACGATTACTCTGACCAAACAGAAATAAGAGGAATAAGGCGTAAACACAGGCAAATGGGAGAGACGGAAAATAAGGAGAGAAAGAAAAGAAAGAAAAGGGGGAAGGAAAAGACAGAAGTTCCAAGGAACGCCGCAAGAGCAGCAGCGCTTTAGGCTCATGACTTCAATCCCAATCCGGTCCCATCCATTTCAACTATTGGGTGATGCAGAGAGGACGTGTGTGATATTTAACACGCTGGTGTCTCCACCAAAACTTGTCGTAATTTCCTTGAAAGCATGGTGATTGTATCCGAGCCCATCCTGTTATGGTAAGTAAGTCTTGAAGGATATTATTGATAAATAAAATAAGTTTTAATTTTCTTATTTAGATTCAGCTATAGTATTTTTCTAAGGATTCGTCAAGTGAGTGTTATTATACACATTGTAGTATTTTCTTCTCGGATGCATGGTGGCTGTATAACTATCTGAGCCTATCCAGTCATGGAAAGTAGTTGTTGAAACATATTATTCCTAAATATGTCAATTTTAATTCTCTTCTTTGAATTCCGCTATGAAATTTAACATGATTTAGTTTTTTATGTAGGCTCGTGTCAATTTTACATAAATGACATGCTACAGGGCTAGTCAGTCACACCTTACCGTGTGAACTACTATAGTAACAAGGCTATTCACACCACACTGTGTGAACAACTATAGTGACAATACCAGGCCATTCAAACCTCCCCATGTGAACTACTATAGTGACAGGGCAATTCACACATCACCATGTAAATACTATAGTAACATGGCCTATTCACACTTCACCGTGTGAACTACTATAGTAACAATAAAAAGGCATTCACACCTCACCGTGTGAACTACTATAGTAACAGGGCTATTCACACCTCATCATGTGACTACTATAGTAACAGGGCTATTCACACCTCACCGTGTGAACTACTATAGTAAACAGGTTCAGTCACACCTCACCTGGTGAACTACTATAGTAACAGGGCTATTCACACCTCACCGTGTGAACAACTATAGTAACAGGTTCAGTCACACCTCACCGTGTGAACTACTATAGTAACAGGGCTATTCAACCTCACCGTGTGAACTACTATAGTAACAGGTTCAGTCACACCTCACCGTGTGAACTACTATAGTAACAGGTTCAGTTCACACTCACCGTGTGAACTACTATAGTAACAGGCTATTCACACCTCACCTGGTGAACAACTATAGTAACAGGTTCAGTCACACCTCACCGTGTGAACTACTATAGTAACAGGTTCATCACACCTCACCGTGTGAACTACTATAGTAACAGGGCTATTCACACCTCACCTGGTGAACAACTATAGTAACAGGTTCAGTCACACCTCACCGTGTGAACTACTATAGTAACAGGGCTATTCACACCTCACCGTGTGAACTACTATAGTAACAGGGCTATTCACACCTCACCTGGTGAACACAAATAGTAACGGGGCATTCACACCTCACCTTGTGAACTATTTATAAAACCATCTATTCACACCTCACCCGTTGAGCTACATAGTAACAGGCTATTCACCCCTCACCGTGTAGCTACTAGCTCTTTTTACGATATTGGGGTGTACTACAATATAAAAAAACACACCGAGATATTCAATGTATTTGATTCCCAAAGTAAAAAAAAAACAAAAGACATACAATTATATAAAAATCTATAATAATATTCCACACTAAATTTATTTACCCCAAAGGTCATATCTAACTAGATACTTAATAATAGAGGGAACCACTACTACGAAAAACCCATTAATATAATTCTAAACGAACACAAAAATTTAAATAACACAAGTAATTAATTAAGTATTTAAATAAAAAACTTAACCCAAGAGGCTGAATTGGGGGTTTAGTCTATGATACTAAGTTTCCCCAGATCTTCAATTGGATATTTTAATACAAAAAAAATTTTAAAAGGGTTTATATATTATTGTAAGTTAAAAAAAATTTCGGGAAAGTAAATCAAACTACATAATTTTTTTTTCACGAAGAAAATATTATTTAGATATTTCCCTTTCCTTTTTTTAAATTTTACCCACTTTGGGCCAAATATATTTGTTTGTGGTTGTTTTTCACTCCGTTTTAGAATCTCACCCCTCCCTCTCTACTCCAGAGGGACAATTTTTAAGGTTCAGATGGAACCTACGATATAAGGACGATAAAGTTGTTTACTCTATTTTCTTAGAAAAATGCATAGTAACAATATCGGGTTTTTGTATTATATTTTAAAATAGTAAATTTAAAATAACAAAAATTTAAAAAAAAATTACAAGTTAATACTTTCTTTTTTTTTTCAATAAGACATAATTTCTTTAATTAAAATAAAATAAAACATGAAAAAAGAATTTTAATTTTGAAGTTATATTATTATAGAGAATAAGATAATGTTCTTGATACATGACACAATTTATAAACAAAAATTACAACAAAATTTTATATTTTCAAATTAAATCATGTCTAAACTGTTTAAAAAGTTCAGTAGCTCGCTGGTAGATTGTTCTGTCCCTCTCCTCCCCAATCCCTTTGTTGGCATTCACTTTATTTCCATATTTTTTTTCTAAAAACCCCTTACTCCCCCTTCCTTAACTCATTTATAACCTGTTCGGGGGAAAAACCCTTTACGTGACACTAATTGTCCGTCACCTCCAAACCTGAGCTATTGAAAAGTTCCCTGTGATGTATTTGTATGATCTATGTTAAAAGTTTTTTATAAATAAACTTGAGGTTTACCTTATAAATAATTTGCAAAAAACAGTGTTTCCTTGATTAGATAAAACCTATTTGTATAACATTGGTTTTGTGAGAAGAGAGAGATGGAAAGGATTGCTATAAATAGTTTTATTCATGTTTAATAGACGAACAAGACCTTTTTACCACTTATAGCAGAATTAATTTTGAAGATACTAAGATTCAGTGGGCGTATCCAGGAGTTTACTTAAGGGAGGGTGGGCATGTGTGTCATAGCTATTATTTCTAACCCCTGAAAATATTCATCAATTATTTTGGTTAAAGACATATTTTTTAGACAAATTACACACACACACACATGTATATACAGGTTGTTAAAAAAATGGGGTTCACAATTATGGATCTTGTTGTACACATTAACATGAGTAGAATGATTTTAATGATGTTACATGACCTCTGTTGTGTTGATACGTCAGTAATCTCTAATAATAATAGTAATAATAATAAATAAAAATATAATAAAATTGTCTTAGAAATTATATGTCCACATACCTGTAAAGGCCAATTTGTCATTTTAGTAATAACAAATAAATGTTACACAGAATTTCTCTCGCTTTCATCTTGAGATAGACATTTACTAAAAACTTGTTATTATTTGTGAATGAAATAAATATACACTGTTACTTACTCTGTGCAGGGTGGCTTAAGGCCTTGCGAACCAGGTGCTGACTGGGGCACCAGCTTGAGGGGGCTCAAACAGGGCTAGACATGACCTAACGTAGCCTGGGCGGGATATGAAAATAGTCCCCAAACCTAACGTAGACAAGGCGTGATAGTGGAGTTGCTAAGCTTAACAAACGTTTAATTTTTGAAACTAACATGAAATTATATTCTTATTATAATTTTGTGGTGATAAAATTGAATCTAGTGCCTCTTAAAAAGTTATTTTACATTTGCCCAGCTTGAAATAAAGGCGCCCTAAAACTTTTTTTTTAATTTATAATGTAAGTCTCATAATGTCAAAGTGTTTATTAAATTTATAATAAAGAAATAGAGGTGACATTGTCTACAAAACAGGTTCTTATAGTTTTATTTGTAATCCTAACAGTGTTTGTACAATCTCGAAGTGTAACATTTAGCGTATGTTTAACATTTGTGGAGTTTCACTTCAATTATTTTATTTTTTATTATTTTATTTATTATTATATTATTAATTTTATTTTCACCGCGTTACTACCGTTCGGGTTAACGCAATTCGCTAATGTGATGGGGTGATTGTGGATGAAATGGGGACTACAGTTACTGGAATCGAACACGGTGAGGCCTGCATTCCCATCACAGATGTCTGTCAAGGTGAGGAAGGGTTTGGTAATCAGATAAATCTGTGCCGGACCGAGGATTGAACCCGGCGCCAGCAAGAAGTCTGAACTTACCCTAGACCGCAGTCACACAACTTCAATTAATTTCTATCCAGCAGCTATGTTAGGTTTGAGTTGTTGGTTTGGGGCTTTTTCTATTTCCGGGTACCATCATCATAAGAAATGTAGTAGCTGGCAGCTAGCAGAAGATTTAAGAACTGCCAAAAGAAAAACAAAATTAAAAATAATTTTTTGTGTGAAAGTTTTGACTGCAAAAGTTATAATAAATACAACATATTATGGGCATTGCAAATGGATACATGAGATCTGATCTGTTAACTTCTGCTAGCTGTTTAGTTACCTACACTCCTACGGTGAATGGACTATATTATCCACCGGTTACTTTAAAGAGGCCCCAAAAAAGGCAATCCCAAACCCTTGCGCGAAATTTTCCCTTAGGCCCCCCCGGTTTCTAGGCATTAGGAACAAAAAAACCACTGTTACAGAAAAATTGAAAAAAGAAAAACTTCTTTGTCAAAAAAAGGCTTTAAAACCCAAATCTATTTTCAAAAATCTGTATTAAAAACGTGATGTAGTTTTAAAATTTTACCAGTCCCTGAACGCAAGGTGGTAGAAACCCCCAAAGTTAAAAGGGGGGTTTTTGGGCCCCCCACTCCCGTAGGCAAAGGTTTGGGCACAAAAAAAAGGGCCTTTAAATTACAAAAGCAGAAACTTACAAAAAGACTTGCCCAAAAATTTCCCCAGGAATTGCAAATAGCACTTTTAAATTTCATCAAACGTTTTTGATTAATTGTATAAAAAAAATTTTTTAACTTAATTTTTGATAAAAAATTTAAATTGGGTTTAATTGGGAAAATTGAAAAGTAAAAAACCTTACAAAAAAAATTTTTTCGAACATTTCCCACGAAGAGCAGTGCCATTCGGCTTTCCCCCCGCGTTCCCACTCCACACCCCCCTTAATAAAAAGAAAAAAATTGCCCGTGGTTTAGATAGCCCAGCAACCAAATCTTTTTTACTCACCCTATTCAACAGACTTGCTGGAGTCTCTGGGAAAAACTCGACACCCCCAGGGAACGCCCTTTTTTCATTTCCCCACGGAGATGTGTTTTGGGAAGTCGGCGGTTTTTTCAAGTTTCCCTGCTGACTAAAAAAGGGCCGTTCAAAGCGCGCATGCGCGGGGGCCATTCAAAATGGTTTCCCTGTCCCCTCGGGGCCCCCGGGTCCTCCCACCCCTTGACTGTGTCTCCGACGGCGCTGTGCAAGACGAAGACTACCTGTTTGGATATTTGGACGGTCTAATTTCTTTCTTTCCCCTACCTTTGTTTCCCTCACTGGGGCAAAATTCGAATATAGCTTGTATCAACAATGAAAGGCACTTTTTGATCCCAAATTTAGTTTAAGGCACATTGGGGGTGCTATGTAGGCCCCTTGGTTTATTATAACGTAATTTGTTTAAAAGGAAGGAAATTAATCTTGGGCCACGATCGAGTAGATTTCACTAGGTTTATAACCCATGGGCGTATTTTTGGTAAATTTTTAAAAAAATTAAAGGGGTTTTAAACTGGGGCCACTTTAAACCTTTTTATTCAGGTCGGGGTTTCAAAAAAAGGGTTAAAAGGGAAGCCTGTCGTCCGAGGGGTTTTAAGATAGGTTTTTTATTGGGGGTTTCGCGTCAAAAACATCAAAAGACTTTTTTATTTTTTTCAATTTTTACTTTCTTGGGGGGACATTTAGAGGGTTAGTTATTTATAATTTTAAAATTACGATGGTTTAATTTTAAATGAAACTTTGAGTCCTTTCCCTTTGGGTTTAAAATAGTGGGGGGCAATGAATTTTGGGAAACCCTTTTCCCAAAACACATTTGTTTTTTCTGACATTACGATCAACGTTAAAAAGCTTTTTTGCGTGTGTCTTGACATTATTATAAAATGTAATTTTTTCAGTTTTTCCCTTTTTCGAGATTGTTATTTTTATAATAGGGAAGTAAAGTAATTTATCCCTTTGTTTAGTCTGGTCATATTTAAAAAGGGCCCCTTACTGTTAAACGAAAAAAGATTTTGTTGAAATTTTCTTTAACGAAAGGGGCTTTGGGCCTTGTTTTATATCGGAAATTGATTTTTTCTCCAAGTTAAATACCAATTGTATAGATTTTTAAATGTTAATATCCTTTTCAATTTAAACTACCCTTTGGGGGCCAAATATGTTACTTTGGGCTGCGTTCTTGTGTGTCCCTTGTCTTACTCTTGGATTTTCCCTTAGGTTTAAACCCGGGAATAATTTTGGGTGAGAAAACGAGGGGTTGGGGCCTTCCCGAAAATAGTTTCAAAAAAGGCCCCCCGGTTTGTTTATTTTTCTTTTAATATTGTAATATTAAAAACCCCACTATCTGTGGGGGTTTGGGTTTGGGAAAATTTGGGGGGTCCCAGCAAAGGGTTTTTACTGACCCCCCCGGTGAGGGGTTGAGTTCCCCCACTCTGTTTCACAGGGATATAAATATTTTTCTCTTTTTGATCTTTTTTTTCTAAAATTTGTTGTTTTTTTTTTCCCCAAAGCCCGTTCAAACGCCATGGATAGACGCCGCTGGCACACCTGAACCTTTTGGGCAGAAAATTCACAAGTTTACAAGCTAAACCCAAAGGGAGACGTTATTGGGGGCTTTTGGGGTCGAGGGTTAGGGTTGACCCGCAACCCAAATTTTCGTAAATTGAGGCCCCTGCTGTCTGGGGGATTTTGGGTGAGAAATATCCTTTAAAATTTGAATTGATAATTAGTGATGCATTCAAAAGGGGGAAAAAGGGGAATAAAAGGGGTTTAAATTGGCCAAATTTTGTTTAGGCGGCCCCCAATTAGTTTTGGGGGGAAAACGTTGCCCTCAAGGCCCCACTTTCTAGTAATTTTAAATTTTTTTGCTTAGCGGTTCTTGTGATTATGGGGACTCGGCCCAAAAAAAAATAGCGTTTGGGTTTTGAATCCCCTTCCCGTGTGTGCCGGACAAAACAGTTCTGCGTTTTTTCCCTTTTTCCCTTTTGGGAATTAAACAAATTCCACAAATTGGTCTCTTTGAGGTTTCTGAAATATTAGTGTTATGTCTCGGAAAACTTCAGGGTTCTTAAAACCCCCTTATCTTAAAGGGGGTTTTAGCCCGGGGAACCCGGGGGGTTATTGTGAAATATAAAAATTTTTAACTCTCTATTTTTCTAGAAAAAAAGGGGCGTTTGTGTTCGAGTTGGGTATTTCGCTTCCGACTTCCCACAAGCTCTCAGGTTTTTATTCTCTCAGTGTTGGGAAGCAGAAACCATCCTAAATTTAAAACCCTCAATGAACCCAAAATTGTAGAAATCATCTTAAAAATTGTATGCCCTCTTACAAAAGGACATTTTGTGTTTTCGCAATGCTGCGTTTTTTTTTTGGAGTTGTACTCTCGGGTTTCCCAAAAAATTAAAGGGATCGCTTTTAGTTTAAAAAGGGAAATATTTTGAAAAGCCCCCTTATTCTTTTTAAAAAACCTCCCTTCGCAATCACCTTGGGAAGGGTCAAAAAAAAAAATTTTTGTCAGCTATGTATACTGGGACACCCCTTTTTAAAAAGAAAAACCTTCGGGACAACCAGGGGGGAAAGTAGTCGCGCCCTATCTCGATTTAGATGTTTTTTTTTAAAAGTTTTTAAAGGGAAATCTCCGATAAAAAATGTCCGGCGGGAAAGGTGACGTTTTAACCCCAGGAGGGGGTCAGGTTTACACGACGGGATAAAAAAAAAACCCAAAATCGAGGCCCCTGTCCCCATGGTAAAATTTGAAAGGGGGGGTTTCGAATCACGGTACCACTTTAGTCGACACAGGCGCAAAACGCGTTTTTCATTAATGCCGATTTTTTTAGAAATATCCGTAGTGAAGCTAAAAAGGTAAAACATAAAATAAATAGGTGTACCCCCCCGGGGGGTTTGTGTTAGGTAACGGAAGTTGTATTTTTTATTAAACAGTTTTGTTTACCTGCTTAAAATTTAGATATTTTTTCCCTTGGAAAAAAAAGGGTTTTATGTTGTAAGAAAAACTAGTGGCGTTGTTATTTAGGTATTGACTTTTTCTGGGAAAACTAGAGGTATCCAAGATTTGGGCTCGGGACATTTTTTTTTTGGGATTTAATTCTAAAGTTAGATTTCCCTTTAAATGCCCTAAGTTTTACCCTTAGGGGGCCAGTCACTTAGGAATTTAGGGAAAAATCGGGGTTCATATTTTTGATTAGCAAAACTCGGTGCCCCAACCCCCGCCCGGGGGAAAATGGGGACGTTCCCCTATGACATCGTGGTCAGGGATAGTTTCCCGGGTTAGGTCGGGCCCTTTCTCTTGAAACCCCCCCAAAAATGAAAATTTCGTGAGTGATAGGGGCCCTTATACAAAAGGGGAAAGTGATTAGGCCGTCTAAATCTCCTTATGCTAGCCCGGTTTTTAAATTTTTCCGAAAAAAGGGAAAAGGGCCCCAAGGGTTGATTGTAGACTATAAAAAGGGGAAAATAAAAAAAATCCTTTTTGGGCCCGTACCCCATGCCAAGGTAGAAACCCGCGTTCCAACTCTGGGGGCGCTAAAGTTATAGTCTCATTAAATTTGAATCCCATTTTTTTTAAAATGGCGCTCACCCGAGAGGTCAAAGAAAAAAACGGCTTTCGTCACACCTTGGCAACTATACGATTTAATGTGTGCCGCTGGGAGCTAGTATCGGTGGCCGCCCCTTAAAGGGGCCGTGTTCTGGAAAATCTTTTTCAGATTTAAAAAATTTACTTTTTTTTAATTATCTTAAAAGAAATCTGTGTTTACAGAAATTCTCTTGATAAAACATCTCGAGAAACAAATATTGTACTGAGCCGATTACATGGGGCGGGATTGACTGTGAACCCCCCCAAAATACGGGGGCCAAACAACCCATCAAGTATCTTGGATTTTTATCCCCCTTTTGGAAAATTATGCGGGTTTGTCACCAAAAAGGGGGAAAAACCCCTTTTTTGATACCCAACCCCAAAAAATTGAAGGGTTTTGATGCGTTTAAATTAGGCAGTGCGTTTTACTACCCCAGGGTTTTAAATCCCGTTTTCCCCAAAATTACCCCCCCCAAAATTTTCTGAAAAAAAAAAGGGTGTAGCATTGCCCGGGGAAAAAGAGAAAAAACCCGTGCTTTCAAACTCTTAAGAGCAAGTTAATCGCCCCGAGGTTTTGAAACCAAATGCCTTTTTTTCTTTCCTTTCCCCCTTTCATGTTGAGCTTCTTCTGTCCCCCTAGCGCATTTTGTCCGAGAACTGCAACGGTTTTCGCCCCGTGGTTTCGCCAAAAAAACCTTTGCCCCAGGGGCCGAGCAGAAATATAGTGTTTGGGGAAAAAAGCCCTTTCCTGTGTTTTTGGTCGTGGAAGTTCACTGACAAATTTAAAACCCAGCGCGATTTTTGAATTATACACAGACAATTTTGGCGTTTCATGGATGTGACGGCCCCCAAAGCAATTAGGAAAGTTTTAAAGGGGGTGTTTACGAAAAACCGAAGTAAAAATTTCCCGCACGATCACTTTTTCCTGGGGGGAAAAAACGTGACGGGGGGTGCCCTGTTTTCATATGGGGGAAGATCTGGACCCAAATTGAGAATAAAAATTTATTGGCAGCCATTCGTGTTATCCTTTCCCTCCCTGAGTCGTTGGGCCCATCCGGGTTCCAACAGAGAAAGCCCCTGGTGCTCAGAAATTTTAAGGGGAAAATAAATAAGGGAGATAAAGGTGGCCCCCTTTTATTCTTTAAAAAGGGCTTTTTTTGTAGGGGTCAAAAGGGGAAAAGGGAAGACCCCTCTTTATTGTATTTTTGGGTTAAAAAACGCAATTTTGGGGGTTTTACTTTTGATAAATTTGTGAACCCGATGATTTTTAGGCCCAGTGTAGGAAAATTTTAAACCCCATTTGCTCTTTTGTTTGGGATCTATTTTGGTTATCTTTAGGAGGGTGGTTGAAAAAAATTTAAATTAACCCTGGGTTTGTTTTTTTGTTTTTTTTAAAGGTTTAAAAAGGTAGAAGGGGAATTTAAAAAATTTTTCAGTTTTAGTTTTGAAAAATTGGGTTTTGTTAGGAAAAAAATTTTAAGTTAGAATGGTGGGTGCTTGGTTTAGGTTGCGAGTTTAGAAAAGGTATTGGTTTTTTTTTTAATATCATATTTTTATTTAAAAAATTGAGGTTGCCCAATTTAGTTTTTAAATGATGTCTAGGGTTTTCATTTAACCAAAAAAAGGGGTGAAGTGATTTAGCTGGGTTAAAGATAATTTGGGTAAGATTGTTGCTTAATTTTTGAAATTTTTAGAAAGAAGAAAAGATTTTTTGCTTTTAAACATTGATCCAAGGTTTTTTAAAATTTTTAACGTTCTTAAAAATTTGTCTTTGAAGAGAATGAACCTTTTTTTGGGGCTATATGGTTTTTAAATTGAAATTGAAAATTGAACCATGGGAGGGAATCAAGGGGTCCCCCTTTAATTTTTTTTTTTTCAATTTTAAAAAAATTTTGAAGGGAAAGTTTTTCCGGGGGAATCGCATAAAAAATTTTAGAAAAAAATTGAAAAAGTTTTTAAAATAAAAAAGGGGTAAAATTAAAGTTAAGACTTAATGGGAAAAACCCTGGAAAAAAAAATTTTAAATTATTTTTGGTTTTTAAATAAGCAAAAAAATTGTCTTAAAAAAAAAATTTAATTTTTTATATTAAATCCCCAATAGAAAAAAAATTTATGGGGTTGACGAAAACCCCTAAAATACACATAAAGCTTTAAAAAATTTTAGTAACAAAACTTGTTTACAACAAATTATGAAAAAAACCAACGTTTAAAAAACCCAACAGTTTTTTTAATTTGATTTTAAAATTTGGGAATTTTTTTGGGTTTTCATCCCCCAAATAAGTTTAAAAAAAATTTTCTTTTTTACAACTTTTTGAAGAATTTAAAAATTTATAATTTATTATAAAACCCAATCCTTATTTTGTTCAATAAAGTTTTTTCCAAAGGGGTTCCCACAAGAACTTTTTCCCTCCCCGAAACTCATCGTTTCGGCCGGGTTTAAATGATGAAAAAGGTGGGTGGGTCCCACTTCATCCATTTTCCTCCCCCTGTCCAAATTTCCTTGAAAAGTCTCTTGAAAATGGCCCCATTCTTACTCCAACAGAAAAAATTTGGATGTACGGCCATGGAAAAGAATCATCGGGAGTTTCTACAGATACTCCGGGCCTTGTTTTTTTTTTTGATTTTGGCTTAGAGTTTCAAACTTTATTTTGTTTCTTTTTTAATAGCTGGGTTTTAAAAAAAAAAAGAAATCATTGTCTAGGCCTATATTGATAACCTATACAAGGAATTGTTTTTTAAAGACTTTTTTTTTTTTTTAACATCACTATATAAAAATTTTTATTATTGTTAAAAATTTCCCACCCCAAGAAAAAGGGCGAATCAAATAAAAAGGCGTATTAAAAGATATTTTTTGGGTTTTTTAAAAAAGGGAAAAATTAATTATGAAATTCTATCAAACATAGCCCCCTTAAAATTTTTTAAAACCATACATTTTTTTGTGTCGCTATTGAGGCCGATGTGCTGCCTTAAAAGAGCGGGGGGAAAAAAAAAATACCTTTTTTTTAATTTAAAGCCCGTTTTTTTTTAAATTAATTTTTTTTTTAAATTTTATGAAAAGGAAAAAAATTTTATTTTTTGAGGGGGGGAAAATATTTTAAAGTGATATTTTTGGGGTACATTTAACCCTTATAATTTTCATGCAAGAAACATGAACGAATTTTCAACCAAGGGTTGAGGGAACTACAAGCCTTAAAACAAGTGACTCCATAGAAAATGTAGTTGTAATTAAAAAAAAAAAACTTTTTTTACCTCCCCGGGTCTCAAAAGTGTTAAAAACTGGGGTTTCAAAAAATTTTCTGTTTTTTCTGCCACGTTGAATAAAATTCGAAGTCGTCCTCATCTCTTGTCATTACAGCTGCAACTTTGATGGGGTCCTCTTTTTTCTGATGTGTGCATGTCTTTTCTTTTCCCTGGAACATTTTGGGCCCCCTTTTCCCATAGGTTTTCCCCCCCGGGTTTGGACGACTAAAGGGGGGAAAAAGAAGATTAATTACCAGTTAATTTTTAAACAACACAGGCTTATGCTCCCCTTTTAAATTGTTATATTTTTATTGTTTTAATATGTGGGGCCTATTTATAATCACAAAATAATTTAGCAAACAAAATCAATACCCTTGAAAATATGTTTAAGCCTAAAAAAAAAATTGGCAATGAAAAAATAAAAAGCTATCCTAATAAAACAAAAATCTTTTTTTAGACCCCACTTTTTTAAAAAACGGGTTGAAAAAAAGTCTTAAAAAGAAACAATAACTTAAAACTTAAACCCTTACCTGGTTTTTTTAAAAATTTCAACACTGGGGAAAGATTTCGAAAGTAATTTTTTTTACATTTCACTTTTTTTTTTGGGAAAAGTTTAAAAAAATTTTTAAAAAAACCCCGGGGTTTTGCTTAGGGGAAACAAAACCAATTTTGGGGTTTATTTTTTTTTTATCACACGTTTTTAAATTTTTAAAATTAGATTAAAAAAATTATTAAAAAGATCACTAAAAACCGTCTTTTTTTCTGGGGATAAAAACGTCACACCCAAAAATAATTTTCAAAAATACCACAGATTATAAGTAACCAAATTTAAATATTCAAAAAAGACATTTAAAACCTTTTTTTTCTAAAATTGTAATAAAAATTTAATTAAGGGGTCCCATAGCCCCCGCCAAAATACAAATAAAATTGTACTCAACTAAAAATATTTTGTTTTTCAAGGTTGATTCCGCAAGTGGTTTTATTAACTCTTTTTTAAACGAAAAAATTAAATGTTTTTACTGTTTTTTAAAAATTTGTTATTTTTTGGTTTTAAATGAAATCCCCTTTTTCTTTAAAGTTGCAAAAATATTAAAGGTTTTTTTTTGCTGTTTAATTAAAAATTAAATAAAAAAGAAAAGGGGAATTTTAAAAGTGTTTCTTATATGTGAAAAAAAATAGGCCTTTTTGGATAAACCCTCCCGGTTGATGCGTAAAAAAAAGGGGCCTTTTGCTGGTTAGGGGGTAAAATTTTTTAAAAATACTCGTGTTTACAACTTTTAAAACCCTTTAAAATTTTTTTTAAAAAAACTTTTTTGAAATTTTTTTCCTTTTTTAAAATTTTCAAAAAACAAATTTATTTTAAAGTATAAGGGCAGCCTTTTAAAAATTTTTAAAATAAATGAATATAATACCTTAAAATTTGAAAAATTTTCCCGCTTATTTAACCTGAAATTTTGCCAAAAGGGGTTTTTAAAAAAAAAATTTAAATGAAATTTTTAAGACTTTTTTTCTTAAATTTGTTTAGGGAAAGTAAATTTTACTGTAATCTTTGGGGAAGTTTGTTAAAAGTGATTGATAAAAATTTTTTAGTGATAAAATGTAGTAAAAAAAATAATTATTTAAAAATTATGTTGACAAAGTTTTTTCAGAAAAGTTTTTTTTCGTTTTACCATTGCTGTTTCTCCCGCTGTCATGTAAAACCAAGAAGTGGTAAGTCTGGTATGGGAAGTAATAAACAAAAAATTATACACTAATTAAAAATTACATTGGTGTTTTTTGGTTTTTAGCACATTATTATCATGTTTTTGGGGAAACATTTTTAAACCAGCTTTAAAATTTAGGAAATTTCAGCATTTGATATAGGGGGAAAGGGGTTTTAACTTTAAAACCCTAAATTTTTTTTTTTTTAAAAGAAAAAAGGTTCGGGAGCTTTAAGGGTTTTTTCTTTTTTTTTTTTTGTTTTATGATTTTTAGCCCATTTTGTTTTTTTTTTAAAATTATACATAAAAAAAAACCCCCAAAGCCCAAGAGTGGGGGTTTCCCCCCATTTCAAAAAGATTTAGAAAAAAAAGGTAAAATAAAATATATGTTTTCATAAAATTTTTACAAAATCAGTGGCGCCCCCACCCATTTACTTTGGGGGAAGCACCCAATCAAGGCTGTGGAAAGAATTAAATTTTGGGGAGAGTGGGTTTGGGGTTGCACAACCTCCAAAGACCTGGGGGGTTTGGAGGAGGGTTTATAGTTATTAAATGTTTTTAAAAAATCATTTGGCTTTAGTTTAATAAATTAAAGGATTAGTTTTTAAAAAACTAAAAATTTAAAAAATTGAAAATGGTATAAAAAGCTTTTTTTTAAAATTTTTTTTTTCAATTTTTCTTTTTGTGTGTAATGGAAAACCCAAATTTAAATATTAGGCGTAAGCCCTGAAGCATCCCCCTTTAAAAGGTACCCTGTACATTCGACACATTTTCAATTTTAAAAAATTTTTTAAGTTATACTTAAAATTATTTAAATTTCTTTTAAAAATATTTGTGGTTTTGGGGGAAAAGGGGGAAGGGGGTCAATTTCCCTGTTTTTCTCCCCCCCCCTTTGGGTGCACCCCTGTTTTAAGAAAAAAGGTGTGTAAATATTTAGCAATAAACCAATGTCGTAGCGATAAAGTTTAATTTTCCGAGATAATCCCCCCAGGGTTTAGTCAAAAAGTTTCCCAATCTAAATAGCTCCTGGATCAAAAATTTCAAGTTGGGGGAATTGTTTGTTTCAAGCAGTAAAAATTTTGAGATAAGTTTGGTTTTATAAAATATTTTTTTAATTTTAACTGGTTGGGGCAATCCACCTGATTCCCCCTCACCAAGACTGATGCTTTATTTGATGTATAATTAATTTTTCTCTTATTATGATTGGGGTTTTCTTTGGGTATTGCCCGTGTGTTTTTAAAAACACTGGGGTTAAATTTTCTTGGATCTGGGCTCCTTTTTTTCCTTCACTCGAAAAAGTCCCATAAACCCCTTTTTAGCCCCCACAAATTTAAAATCTACTTAAATTTTTAACCATTTTAAAATATCATTACAATTTGAGGATCGCCCATGTGGTCTAGTGGTTTGAGGTTCGGCTACGGACCCCTAGGTCCCGGGGTTTTAAACCCCCGGGGGTCCAGATTTTCTGGTAACAGTGGGCCCGGGGCGGGTTAGATTTGCCTAGGGGGGATAAAAAAGGAGTACTCGAATAAAGTAGTAGTGGCCCGGTTTAGGAAAACCGGTTTAATGACTGGGTTCTTCGTTGTTGGGTGACCACATGAACCCCCTATCCGCAAGAGTTGGCACTAATTCCCCAAATAGTTTGGGACCAAGGAGGTATAGCCTGAAAAGTGGACTGACATCATGGAGTTTCTTTTATTTTCATTTTTAATGGATGGGTTTTCCCTCGTTATTTGGGTTAAAAAAAAAAAGAGAATTGGGGGGTGAGGGGTTGGGGGAGGGGTCAAAAATTTTCCCAAATAGCGTACAGTTAAAGGTAAAAGGTAAATGTTTGGAACCCCCTGTTCTATAAAAAACACTTTTTTCAAATAAAACCCTTTTAATTAAAACCCTTGAGTTCAGGACAACAGTGGTTTAGGGTTTTCCCCAGCCACCAAATCTCCCCCGCAAATTTTTGATTAAGCATAGCTATTAAAATTTTTCAGAACCCCCAGATTAAGGGTGGGTGTTTAAAACCCCTTTTCCTGAGGAGGGGGGGGTAATATTGCTTTTCCAGGGTTTAAATTTGCTCGGCCTAGTTCATACAATATCTAAATTTTTCAGTGATTTAACGTGAAAAAAAAGTGTACCGATATATGGGGGAGGCGAAATTTCCCAAAAGTTTAAGTTAAAACAAACCCGCCCAGGCCCAGCTAATTTATTTCTTTGCCATAGAGTTTTTTTAAAAGTACTAAAAAAGAAAAATTGGGGAGCTAATTTTAGGATTCATCAGTATTTCTGAGAGTTTGCTTGGCCCTTTAAAGCAGGGTTCAATGTTATTAACAAAAGGAAAAATACCAAAAATTTTAAACATTTTTATTGTTTATTCAAGTCAATTGTTTTTGCCGTTTTTCAGTACTTGTTCAAACCCGTTGATTGTACGGCGATATTTGAAACGTGTCTTTAAATAATATTTTTAAATTTTATTTCCAAAAAGCTTTTCTTTTGTTTTTAAAAATTATTTTTTTTTATACAATGTTTTTTTGATGAAACCCGCTATTGAAAAGTAAGTTTGAATAAAAAAAATGACTTTATCAAAATTTCAATTTTGCGGGGTTTAAAATTAATAAAAATCATTACAAATTAAAAGGGTCATATTGAATTAATGGGCTTTATTAAAAAAAATAATGGAGTTAAAAATAATTAAAGCTGTTATTAGTGTTTAAATTTTTTCGCAATTTTTCATTAATTTAGTCCCGGGGGAATAATGTTTCAATGAAAAAGTTTTATTAAAACCCAAACAATGCGTAATGGAAAAGTTTTTTTTAAATTTATTATATCAAATTTATTAAATAAAAACCCCTTAAATTTTAAAACCTAAGATTTGTAAAATTTTGTCAGGGTTTTTAAAAATTATTGGGGTTTTTGTAAAAAAAATTATTTAAAAATGAAATAAAAAAACTATCAGTTGCCCCTTAAAAAAAAAAACCACTTTATAGTTCGGTTTAAATTTTGAAGGGTATTAGTAAAATTTTTTCAAATATTTATTGCCCCCGGAGTAAAGCCCAAAACTAAAGCTTTGAAGGGAAAAATTTTTTAGCTTAAAAAAACCCAAGGGTTGCACTAAAATTTAAAAAAACTTAAATTTTGAGATATTTATGAAAGTATGTGGGATTTGGGGGGTTTGTAAATCTATCCGAAACCTCAAATTTTAAAAAGTTTTAAACTTATATCTTTAAAAAAATTGATATATTTTGTGAATTTATTTTTTTTATTTCCGTATTTTTAACTGTATTCGACCTAATTTTTATTAAAAAAAATCGACATTTACCCCAGCTACGATAAATACATACGGGGGGATTTTAAAATTCGAAACTCGGTTGATATACTGAAGGGGTTTTTTTCAAAAAAATTTTTTCCAAATTTCCCCTACTCAAATACTTTCACCCTTTCCTATAAATTTAAAACCCCCTAAAAACCCCCCATCCCTTAGGAATTTTGTATATAAGTGCATAAGCCGAACTGGTATAAGACGTGGGCTAAAAAACCCAAAATAGTCCGCCGGGTGTGACAAGCCTTTACCCCTATTTGGTTCCCAAAAACCCTAATTTTATTTTTAATTAAGTAAAAAAAAAAGGTTTGTGGTGCTATCATTTGTTCCTATTTTTTCTCGAAACTATACTTTAACCCGATTTGGGACCCCAAAAACAGTACAGGGTGTGGGGGGGCCCAAAAATCAACATTCCAACAAATGGACAGATGGGGGGGCAACTTTGCAACATTCAACAAAATGGGAAAAGATGTGGGGGGTCAAATGTGCAACATTCAACAAGTGGGCAGATGTTTGGGTGCCCAATGTGCAACATTTTTAAAAGTGGAAGATGTGGGGGGCCAATTTTGCAACATTCAACAAGGGGCAGATGTGGGGTTTAACTTTGCAACATTCAACAAGGGACAATGTGGGGTTTCAACGTGCAAAAATTTTAAAAAGTGGACAATGTGGGGTGCCAAATGTGCAACATTCAACTAGTGGACCGATTTTGGGGGGGCCAAATGTTTCAACATTTCCCAAAAAGTGGACAGATGTGGGGGGTTTAACTTTGGGAACAATTTAAACAAGTGGAAAAGATGGGGGTGTCCAAAATGTGAACATTCAAAAAAGTGGGGCAGTTTTGGGGTGCAACTGGCAACATTCAAAAAAATGGAATTTGGGGGGCCCTGAGCAACATTCAATATTTGGGGATATGGGGTGTTCCCCTGTGGGAAAAATTCAATAAATGGAGTGTGGGGGGCCAAATGTGCCCAAAATTCAAAAGTGGACAGGTTTTTGGGGGGGGGGCCCAAATGTGGGAAATTTAAATAGTGGCAGGGTGTGGGGTGTCAACGTGGGAACATTCAACAGGGACAATATGGGGGGCCAACTGTGCAACATTCAAAATAGTGGAGATATTTTTTTTTTTTTTTTTTTTTTTTTTTTTTTTTAATTTTTTTTTTTTTTTTTTTTTTTTTTTTTTTTTTTGTTTTTTTTTTTTTTTTTTTTTTTTTTGTTTTTTTTTTTTTTTGGGGTGCAACTTGGGAACAAATTAATAGTGGAGAGTGGGGTTCCAACGGGGCCCAAAATTCAAAAAGGGGGAAAATTGGGGGGGCCCAAATGTTCAACATTCAACTTGTGGAAAATGTGGGGTGCCAACGTGAACATTTCCCCAAGTTGGAAAAGATGTGGGGGGCCAACTGGGCAAAATTCAACTATGGGGCAGATGTGGGGGTGTTCCAAAACTTTGGTTCAACATTTTAAATAGTGGGCAGATGTGGGGGGCAACTGTGCAACATTCCAACTTTAAAGTGTTTTGTTTTTCCTTAGGAAGCTAGGGAAATTTTCTCCTTTAAAGGTTCCTTTTTTCCCCTTTCCCAAAAATTCCCGGCCAAAATAATTTGATTTTGGTAGGGAAAAAAAGGGCCCTTTTAGGAAACAATTTCCTACGGTGGGAAAGGAACCCCTAGCAAAACCGGAATTTTTACTATAGGAGACACTCCGGGCTATCCTCACACTTACACCAATGGAGGATAAAAAGAAAGGAAAATACTATTTTGGGCAAGTACCCAAAATTTGTTTGGAGGGAGAGTGAAAACCACGTAACTTGACCGGGGTTGAGAGCCCCGACCAAAGAATCAAGAATAAAATTTAGGGGGCTGCTGTTGAATCGAGGTAGAAAGGTTTCCTTTTTTATTGGGGTGATTTGCTAGAAGTGCAAGTTGCAGAACATCTGATTACTAAAATAATTAGCTTCTGTAAAATTTTGTTACTCCCCTTTTTGTAGTTTTTCTGCACACCATTTCCTCGGATTTAAAAAACTATTTAAAATTTATCTTTATTAAAAAATATTTGGGAAAATTTGGAACATCTTATCGTTTGAAGATCATCATGAGCCCTTTTTCATCTTGTTGGCCTCCTCAGAACACCTTCCCCATTTATTTTCATCTCTGTTGGACCCCCCTCAAAAACACTTCACATTTTTTGCATCTTGTTGGAAAATCCTCAGAACACCTTCAAATTCATTTTATCTCTTTTGGGGCCTCCTCAGAACACTTTACAAATTTATTGTCTCTCTGTTGGACCCCCTAGAAACCTTTTACATTCATTGTCATCTTTGGACCCTCAAACACCTTACATTCATTGTCCCCTTGTTGGACCTCCTCAGAAAACCCTTTACATTTTATTTTAAACTCTGTTGGGCCTTCAGAACACCTTTACATTCATTGTTTTTTAAAAAAATTTTATTTTGTTAGATATTTAAATTTAAATTCAGATAGCGCATGCCATTATTTTTTTGCTAAAAATAAAAGTGGGTTTTTCTTAAATTTAAAATAAGCATTTAAGTAATTTTTTTTCCAAAAAACTACATTTAACAATTTAATATGCAAAAGCCCTATTATTGAAAATTTAAATTTTTAAGATAGCCACGGATAATTTTAAGAAAAAAAAAAAGTTTTATAAGGGTAGCATGCTCGTAAAGAAAATTATTTTTAAACGTGCCTTGATTTTTTTAAAAAAACGAACGGGGGCGCCGCATATCGCCCAAAGGAAAAAGGGAAATTTTGGGTTTATTTCTACTCTGGCGACAAAAAACAAAACAAAAAACCCCCCTAAATGCAACTTTTATTAAAAAAAATTTGGGCACATCGAAAATTATCTGATTGCATTCAGATGAAAGAACAAGCCAAAAATTTTCCCTTTCCCTATTTTAATTTTTTTAGAGTGGCATCGTTGTTGATCGTTTTCAGTCCAGTGAGTATCTTTTGGGGGCAGCTTGGAACTAACCCGCCCTTATGAAAACACCAAATTTTAATGGAAAAAGATCCTCTTGGGGTGATAGTGATTCTTTAAGTTGCGTCCAGGTTTTAAAAAAATTTAAAAATAAAAAAATTTATTAAAATTATCAGTGATTGAGGGGATCGAGCCCCGGCCCAAAAGTTGTCAACTCTGGTCACTACAATCTTTCCCCTCATAACCTTTTTTTGCACGGTTTTTTTTTTTAAAAAAATGATTTTAAAACATTAACAATGGGGGGAGCTCATCAAATAAAAAGGGCCCCATTTTGTTTTAAAATTTTTTTAAAAAAATTTTTTTATAAAAATTTCGGGAATTTTATATGTTAAAATAAAAGGTAGGTTAATACTATTATGTATGTTTTTAAGATAAATTTAAAACATAAAATTAGAAAAAATATAAACGATAGATCTTTAAAAAAAATTTTTTTGTTCCCGGGGAAATTTTATCTCAATTTTGTGCTAATTTTAAAATATTTTTATTATAATAAATTAGGTCTGTAAGGCCCCAATACTCTTAATTTACGGGGTTTTAACCCAAATTTTTAAAAAAGTTTTTTTGGTTTTTTTAAAATTATGTGTTTTTTATTCGTTCCGTTTTTTTTTATTTTTTGCGCCACGTATTACTGCCCGTTCTAATTTCACGAATATTTGCTCATATCGCTAATGAGAAAAGGGGTGAGGAAGAAATCAAATTTTTGGGAAAAATGTCCCCGCATTTTCGTGGAGGGGGATGAAAAACAATTTTTAAAAAAACCCCCTCCAGTACACCCGTTTATGAAATTTGAACCCCTCCCCTGTCATCAGCATCTAGGTTTTTCTTGAAAATAAACCCCTTTGACCATGTGGCCAAACTAGGCGGTTGTATTATGTTTGTATTCAAAATGAAAAATTTTGTAAACCATTCCCTATTAATTAGTTTGTCCCCAGTCCCACTAATGGGTTTCATGTTTGTTTTATGCCGAAAATTGAAAAAAGTTTTATCGGGTTTTGATTTCCCCGGGTGGGCTATAAAGTGAAAATAAACCCCTACAATAATGAAAAAAAAAAGTTTTAATTACTATAAATTTCGTTTATGTCCCCCCCCCCCCGCGCCCCCCCGAAGTCGATATATATTTGGGGAAATTTTCAGTTTAGAGCCAAGGGTGATCCTAGCTCCTTTTTTTTTATAAAAAAATTTTTTTTCCCCCTTTAAAATTTAATTTTTTTATTAAAAGCAGTATGAAATTTGGGGTAGGGAAGGGAAAAGTATCTTTTTCGTTGCTTGACAAATTGAGCCAAATTTTTTTGGTTTTTCATAAAACAAGTCCCTGTCACTTTTTATGTATTTTTCAATGCCCATAAAAAACACAAAAAAAGGGGGTAAAAAGTTATCAGTGTTAGCCGTTAAACAAAGTTTTGAATTTTTTATTTGCCTTCGGGGGAAAAACATGCATTCACATTGTAATTTTTAAAAAAACCAATTAACAAAACAATATTTTTTTTAAACCCTTGAGATAATAGAAAAAATTCAAAAACCCTGGTTTTTTCAATTTTGGCCCTTTCCCTTTTTCAAAAAAACAGTCACTATCAAAATTTTTCGGGTTAGTTTTAAATTTTAAATTTTTGTTTAAAAAAGTTTTAAATTTTCTTATATTTAAAAAAAAAAAATTCGTAATATTCATACATAACAGGAAAAGGGTAGTTGACTGTCCCCTCGAAACTATAGTTCAAAACAAAGGCAACGAAGATTTTCAATGGGTGTTAGAGAGTTTGAAAAAAATATCCTCTTTTTTTAATTTCAATCATAATATTTCACGTTTAGTAAATAAAATTTTATATAGTTTGCCTTAAATTTCCCAATAGGACAGGTGTTTACCCCTAGTGGGGGGAAAAACCCGCCCCAAACGCCCGTGAAATGATCGAGGGGAAACTATATTACCCGTTCTAGAAAACCTGTTTTTGGGGTAGCCCAATCCAATTGGGGCCATCACTACGTTTTTTAATTTAAATTAATTTTATTTAATCAATCATGTCTATGTTAAAATATGCATTTAATATTTTCCCCCCAAACAGCTACTATATTTTGCTTAAAACCGAAGAAATAATTGGGGGTTTCCCCAAAGTTTGGGTTTTCGACCAAATAGATCAAAAAAGGATCAGAAATTTTTCCTTTTTAGGGAAAATTGGAAAAATAGTGGGAATACAACCGATGGTTTTTCATTTATACTCGATTTAAAAGGGCAATGATTCAGCTAAAAGAAACCAACTTTTTTAAATTTTAGCTACGTTTTTTGGTGCCTAAAAATGTTGTCAATTTTAAATTTAGGTGTGTTGTTAAAGGGGAAGTAGGATAGGGAAAGGGGTTTCAACACACGGGAAAATTTGGTCAAGATGATCTAGCTTTAATATAGAGATAGTAAGGGGTTTTTCCCTTTTGGAAAGGGAAAAGCTGAAAAAACTAATTTTAAAAATAACACAGAAAAAAACAAACTGAGGGAAAAAAATTTAGTATTTTTTTAATAAAATACATTTGACAGGGTTTTTGTGAGTTTTAAAAATTTAGAAACAATTTCAACCCAACAATTTAAAAAATTATATTTGGGAAACCCGTCGGAAAAACACGCTATGTTTGGGAGTAAGTGTTTTAATTTTCCCGGGTTTTTAAGACTCAGAATAAACAAAAAATAAACAACCCGGGGTTTTTTAAGGATGAGGCCCGGTCCCCTTTCCCTTTCATGTCGAAAAACCCAAATATTTGGGTGTTCAAAAACAAGGTGCTTAGGGAAAATGTTTGGTCCCAAAAGAGATTAGAATGCTGAGGGGTGGTTTAAAGTTATTAATTTTTAGTTGTATATCTGTACCATCCAAGCCACGTTTTTAAAAAATATTTAAATCTTGTGATTACGGTAGATAGAACATTTAAACTGAAAGGAAGATTCCAAACCATTTTTTAGATTTAAATGAATGGCAAATCCATTGGGGGGACCTTGACATGTATTAGAAAAGGACCCGAAAGATATAGGGTGTAATTTAGGTTTGGGTGGCTTAAAATAGCTCAAGATGGGGAAAAACGAATGAGGTGGGCCAAATAGGGGAAAAGGGGGATATTTTGGGAAATGTGGGAATGAGCTTTTGGGGTCCCTAATGCCCCAGAGAAAATTTAAATAGGCCCAAGGGTAAGAAAGAAATTTTGTATCGTTTAAAAACCATAAACAAATTTAAATTTTAATAAAATTTTTTTAGGTTTAATTTTTTTAGTTAAAACAAAAATGGGATATTATCAGGGTTATTTCATTATCTAGACCTGTATGTAAAGCTTAGTGGGGGCCCGTCCAGCCCCTTGTCCGGAAAAATAGAGGGACTATTCTAAAATTAAATTTTTGATTTAACAAGTTTTCAAGTCTAAAAAATTTTTTATTATTTTTATAAATTACAGCTAAAAAATTAGATTTAAATTAAAACTTAAGATGTTGGGGCTCAAATTTTATAAAAAGATAGTCATTGTTAAGAACGATCCTGATACTGAGTGAAGCAAAAATCATGGGGTGAGGGAAAAAACTCGGGCCTCATAAGGAGTACGGGGAGTTCTTTAATGTAGTGGCGATGATTATGGGTTTAACAATTCTTTTGAGCCCTTTTAATGAACTAAGTTAAATTGGAGGGTTTATTCAAAGTGCCTTTATAAGATTGGGGGATAATGAACGAGGAAAAGGGGTAATCAGATGTGATTGAAATACCAACAAAGGGTTTGGGTAATTTTGCTGAAAGTAAATCGAACGTCTGGATATTTTTTTTGAAAAAAAGGGTTAGGTATATTTTGGGCGGAAGAGCAGGGAAATTTTTTAGCTAACAAAAAAGTTTTAAAGACAACGCATAAAAAGTGGCTTGGTTTAATTTAGGACTTAAAATGGGGAAGGTTTAAAAACAAGTGGGGTTGGTTTATTAGGACTTAAAAAGGGAAGTTGAAAGAAACAAGTGGCCTTTTTTTTATTGGGGGCTTTAAAAAGGGAAGGGTTTAAAAAAGCTACCCCGGGTTGGGTCACGATGTAAAATTTTTAATATCCACGTTTAATAAAGGGAAGAAAATTCGTAATCCCCTTTTGACAGTGGGAAAGGGTATACGTTAGAATTTAAACCCTTTTTACAGACACAAAAATTTTTTAAATTTTAGCAGGTTTGGGAAACCGGGCAAGGCATCAATTTTTCACCTCATGATTTTACCTTTGGGCACGGAATTGATAAAAAATTTAAAAAAATATTGGGGGATCCCTTTAATCGTTTGGACAGGGACATTTTTAAACCCCTGTGGGAAACCCCTTTAAAATTTAAAATATTTGCTTTAAATATTTATCTGTGGGAAAAAGTATTTGGGAAAAATTTCCGTAAAATGTCTCATGATAGAATTGGCCCAAAGGGATGAAGGTTCCCGTCGTCAATTTCTTAGACACTTGTTGATAGGGTTATAAAAATTTCCCCCATGATGGAAAAAAGAAAGGGATATTCTTAGGTGTAGTTTACATAAATTTTTCATCCCGCTTGTTCAAACATTTAGATAGGTAGGTATTACACGTTGTCATCATTGTGGATTCAATCGAAATAAGCCATCTTGTATGGTTCCACTATGGTTAAGTAATTTCATCGTTGGATCTCAGAATGTAGTAGTCGTGTTGCAGATATCTCTTTTAGAGTCAAAGAATGATTCAGGGTTCAGAGCAATGTTCACATTTCTTATAAGTAGGATTACAGTGGTGGCTTGTGTATAGGCACTGAGGAACTGCAGCACCCCTGTTCCCACTTGATAGTATTATTATTATTACTATTATTATTATTAGCACCGCGTCTTACTACCCATTCGGGTTATACGCACTTACGCTAATGTGTAATGGTAGGGTGATTGAGAGATTAGATGAAGGACCTACAGTTTAACGTGGAATCCGAACCACGGTGGGAGACTTGATAGTATTGATATCATTTAATATAATGAGTCCTTTTTTATTTAATTCTTTATTTATTTTTGTAGTACAAAAATTATATATTCCTTAAGATTAATCAGTACTTCAGTAGCTATCCCTCAGTTTATGAAAAATATTACAAAAATCTTTGTACTTCACAGTGCCAGTGACGTGGTGTTTGACTGTTGTGCACACGCGCACATAGGAGGGGGTGGGGAGAAGGTAGAACTGCCAGGTAAAGAGAGCACTGTTGCTCTCGCAGTGCCGGCTCTGGCGTGATGGTGGAAGGAAGTTTTTTTTACTCAGCGTGTGTTGTGTTTTAAAAACTTTCTACCATATTCTTGAATATAATAAAGTGTAGAAGAGTGTATAATTAGATTATTATTCTGCTTCCAGCCATTCTATGTGATTATTTTTTTTCCGGTTCTTTTATTTAGCAGAAAGACTAAATGCGCTTGCATACTTTCAATGGAGAAAAAATTCCACAATTGTCATCCAGAGATCAAGGAAGAGATTATTTAACTTTTTGCGCAAATTAAAACAAAAAATCTATTTCAGTTTTAAATGAATATATCACGCTTGAACTGAAACAATTTAAGTTATAGTAAGTAAAAAAATATGTTTTTTTTGTTAAGATTTTATCAAGTTCTTGAATAAATTTTCTTCTTGTAAATGTTTTTTTACTTTTACACAATTTTAAAACAAAGGCTAACAATTTCTGGAGCTGCACCCCCACTAATTTTAGCTACGAGCCGCCACTGAGTAGGAATCATGGAGAAGAACATATATCAAATGTTTCGTAAGTATCATGCGGTAAATGGTAAAAATCGATCTTAGTATGAAGTATTCTTTGGTCGATCATTAAATATGGTGTGAGTATCATGCAAGCTTAAGATCTAGTCTAAGTATGATGAAGCGTTTAGATTGAAGATAGAATGTTGCTTAAGTATGAAGCACGACTTTTATCAATAATTAAATATATGATAAGTATCTTATATGGCTAAGGAGATATCTAAGTATTATGTAAATCTCCATTCAAGTCTAAGTATAATACAAAGTTCAGATCAATGGTTTAATGTTGTTGCTTAAGTAAGATGTAAAGCTTTGATTATTTATCAAATATAGTGTATCATGTACGGATATGATCGACAAGGGCGTAGCACTTGGTTAAGAGCTGAAACACTACGGATTAATTCCTTGATATAATAATGCTGTGACGATGTTTAGGTTGTCTATAGCTCCGTGGTCGAGCGCCTATCATCACTGTAACCACTGTTAATAGCTCCGTGGTCGAGCACTAATTAAATGGTATAATGAATAAATGTAAGAAAGAGAACTATTAATGGCTGTTTATTCACACACGGTTTATTTAAATGACATCTGCTTATTACTTATACATGCTCCAATTAAATGATTGATATCAATGCACACTTGTGATATTAATGTAAATTATTGTATTCTGTGTTAGACTGCGACTGCGAGAGCCAGTGCTAGTGTCAGGGAGACTGGATTTTTATTTGAGGGAATTGGCGTCTTTGCCAAATACTGCGGAGTTGTTCCTTTAACAGGAAGAATGGTATAAAAAGTATATTTTACTGGTAAAATCCTTTTCACATTATTTCTGAGAAGAGCGTGTTTATTCATGGATGAATCATATAAGGATACTCTACATCTGTTACTTTAAAGAAAAATTACCTTCATCCATGACTTTTTACATATTTTAGAGAGCTCCACAAAGCTTGAAAGTTGGGAATTTTGTGAGATTCGTTATTTTGAGTTGGGTAATTCTAGGATTATTCTGTACTCAGTACTTTCTACAATGAAAGTTTTTAACCACAGACTTGTACAGACAAATTAAAACATTTCTCAACTGTTGATCCCTACTCTATAAAACTCATAAACATAAACATTGAAAGAGATTCCTTCTGTAGTAGATGGTAGAAAGAATCAATAGCCAAAGTTATTATATTTGTTTTAGTGAGGATTTACTCGTATCTAGATATCTTATTGTGAAAATTTTAAAATGACACCTAGACACGGGAATTGAATCCGGCCAAAGTTCCGGGTTCAATACCCGTGTCCAGGTGTTATATTTCAATTCTCATAATAAGACTTAGTTGATCAAGTAGTCTAGTAGCGCTCTGGTCAGTAGACAGAGACAACGGCCGGGAGTTTATGGTGATTGCGGTAGGGAAACGAATTCATAGGGGAACATGAGCTGTCCAGTAGAAAATTTTACTCATTCATCAATGCTTGAAGTGGCCGAATGTTATGTTTTAGCGTCTTATTTGTAAAAATGTGACCATCGTGGCTGCTAGACTGTCGCAGTTTTATTATTCAAAATTATCATCTGTTGTACAATTAATGCCTTAATTAGGTTTTATTAAAAGCTTTAAGAACTGAATGTTATGCAACATTTTTGTTGTTTTCTTATTGAGAGCTTTGTCAAAGATGAAAGGAAGACACTGAGGCTAATGTTAGTGTTTAACTTCTAAAATACACACTAATTTTTCTGGGAAAATATCCTACTAATTTGAATTGTACTGGTGTATCTTATTTCAATGTTATTAAAATAGGCTTTCATGAAAGTAATTTAAATTAGGCTCAGGAAAGGAGGTAATAGGGCTATTTTTTCATTGTTTATAACCTTATAATTTTTTATTTGATTAAGTAGGTACATTAAAACAAAAAGATAAGTTTTTTTATCCCCTTTAACATGTTCAAATTTGGGGTACATTTTTTAATTTATTATTTAGTGTTCAATATGCATAAAATTTCGTAGACCATGTTGTTTAGAGTGCCGGATTTTTTAATTTGCCATAAGTTATTTAATAAAAGTCAGGGGAAGCCCCTTCACCCTCACGCGCTAAAATTTAAAAATATGTTTTTAACGTTTATTCACGTCCGGTATAAACGGTTTTAGCTTTATATTACTTTTTCAAGGATTTAAATGTTTTAAAAAAGAGCGAGTTTTAAATAAAAAAATAAAGGGTGGTTTTTAAAATGAAAAAAAACTATCAAGTTACTGCTTAGGTTCATATGGTATTCCATTCTGTCCCTTTTGCTCCCCTGGTTTATGTGGCCGCCTTGAAATTCGCAATAATGGATGGTATAATATGATTGAATTAAAGTATATATTATTTATTTGGTCTACCGTGGGAAAAAAGGAAAACATGGTTGAAAGTTAATAAACTAATTTAAATTTGGGAAAGTTCATGATTTTTTTAAAAATGTTACAGTAAAAAAAAAACAGACAATCAAAATACGTTTCGAAAGTTGCCACAAATTGTTATTTTGGGGAAGACAATTTGAAATTTTAATTTCAATCGCATTGAGTTTTATGTTAATCTAGTAAAATTTACATCCAAATTCATAGGCCTATAGTTGTAAGTTTTGGGTAATGTTTTTAATTGATCACTTGATGAAACCTGGGTCTTTAAAAAACCGAATTTGGGTTAGTTTTCCTCAAGCAATAGTAGTAAAAAGTAAAATTTTTTTTTGTTGATCACTAGATAGTATGGCGTTTTCCCACATTTCGCCCAAAACGAGATGTATTGTGTTTAAATTTAAATACTCTCCCAATTTGCTGCTAAAATAGCCTCCTTCCCCCCTCCTGCCCCTCTTCCCCTCCCATCCCCCCTTCCCAAAAAAAAAAAAAAAAAAAAAAAAAAAAAAAAAAAAAAAAAAAAAAAAAAAAAAAAAAAAAAAAAAAAAAAAAAAAAACCAGGACATTTTGGGTTTTTGAGTTAATGTTTTTAAAATTAATTATTTTTAAATGCTTTTTTGGCTGTTTGGGGTTTTTGGAGTTTTTATTCGTTGTTTAGGATTTTTAGTTTTATTTGGGGGTCATGGGACGCCCCCATGAACCCGCATATGGCTGTCGGGAGTAAATAAAACATTGGTTCCTCCGTAAAAGGGGCCTGTCGGGAACAAGAGACAAACCTCACGTATGGCAGTCGGGGGTAAATGAAAATTGGTTCCCTTTGTCCAAGGCTTGTCCTGAACAAGCAGACGAACCTCAGCTATGGCTGTCAAGGGTAGGTGTGATAATTGGTTCCCGCGTTTCCTTTCCCTCCTTAGATGTATGTGTCGCCCCCCTGGCCCCAGTCGGGTGGTTCAAAAGTCAGGACAAAAATAGATCGTGACCTCAGAACCGGGTTTTTCCCCTGGCGAGTATGTGGGCCCTACAAGTAAAGAATAGAATTGAGGTCATTGACAGGGGGCGGGTTTTACCTGGGCAGGTTGGGGGCTCACGAGACAAGAGAGATCGTGAACTAGGTCAGTGTGTCGAAACCCTTGGTTTTTTCCCGGGCCCCCAGTATGTCGGCATGACAAGACGAGTTGGACAAAAAATGATTCTAGGTCATTCCCCGGGCAAGGGTTTTTCCCCTGGTGCCAGGTTGGCGGGCAGGAAAAAGTTGGGACAAGAATGATCGTACCTGTTTCCTTTTGCACCATGTAACGTCAAACGAGGGAGGGCGGGGGGGCTATAAAGAGGGGCGCCCCTAGTTGTTATTTAAAAGCGTTTGTAGAGCGGTTCAAGATGGAAAGTTCAGGTGGTAAATATGGGACCCCGTGAAACCCTTTTAAAATTCTTGTGTCTAACCGTAAAACAAAAGTATTGTGGAAAAATTAAAAAGTGTAAATAAAAAGTTGGGGAGACGCCTAAACCCTATCTAGCGTCGGTTATGTGTATTTTACCTGTCGTTTTGGTATTTACAGTGAATAGTTGTGAGTTAAATACAGAAAAACTAGTATTTACCTGGCCGAAGAAAAACCGGTTCCCTCATTGTGTTTTTGAACGCTTTTAAAGAGACTGCGCTTTAAACAAGACAACTCCGGGCAGGGGAGGGTTTAAATACAGAAGTTTAGCTTTTGGGGGACGCCCCAGCTTCGATGGTAAAATAATTTATTTTTGGGGGTCTTACGTTTTGAGGGGAGGCCATATGATGCGGAAAATTTGTTACAGTGTGGTGGTGAGTGATAGACTTAAATTTTACAAAAATAAGGAGCGAGGCTATATCGGTTTGCGACCTACTGTCACCGATAAGGCGATGGAAGTCTACTCTAGGGAGAATCAAAGAGATTTCATGTGGATAAAACGGCACCGTTTAAAATTTCCAAAAGGGGGACGTTGGGGCTTGTTTCCACCCCCACTCCACCATTTTTCCGGAGCTCCACACCCCCGCACGTCCTTCACGACGCCGCCGCTCCCACAGGTCCCCGAGTACCACCAGCACCTGCGTTCATCACCACCACCGGAGGGGTAAAGCCCGAAGCCCCCAAAACTGGGGATTTAAAAATGTCACAAATTATTCAAATGTTAAAATTATAGGTAAAACGCCCAATGACTCATACTGGTCGGGGGCGTTTATTAAAATTTTTCCCTTCCAAAGTCAATCTTTTTTTTGGATTGTAAGCGATTTAAACTAACAGCTGTATAAAATTTACTCGGAGGACAAAGTGTGTGTTTAAAAGTAAATTTAAATAAACTAGACGTGCAAAGTTTTTGTAGCACTTGCTGGCGTTCGGAGCCCCCGGTGACTTTTTTAAAAAAGGTGAGGGGGGGAAGCAGTTTGGAGTGAGAGCGTTGCTTTTGACGGAGTGTTTTTTTTGTACATCCCCCAATTTACTTATGTTTTTTTAAAGCGCTTTGTGAGGGTCTACGCAAAGTTCCCCAAATTTTATTGGACAAATATCAAGGGTCATCAAACCCCCCAAAATGGTACAAGGATGCCTGTTGGGAGGGGGGGGTATTGTGCGGGCGTTAGACTGATCGAGAAAGGGAAATACAACGTGTCAAGGTTTTAAACGAACTTGTAAATAAAAAAAGTTATAAGTTGTGCTAGGGAAGAGCCTCAAAAAAAACCGAATGTTTTTGCTCGAGTTTTTTGGAAAGAGTAAGATTGCAAGAAAAAAACTGTGGAGACATTGTCAATTACTTTTTCTAGGCCCTCAGGCGTCTGAACTATTTGGGGTGACTCCTATCTTTTCTAGTGGTAGAAGCGATTATATTTTTTCTGATATTTTTAAATTAGGTACAAGAGTGTTTAGATGTTTTTCTTGCATGTATTGGTCAAAAGCCCTAATTTTTTTTTTTTTATGCTTTTTGTTGTTATGAATGTTTTAAATTAAAAAATTGTGATTGTCAATAAAAAAAATGCCAAAAAAAATGTTATTTTTTTTAAACCCCAAAATAAGCTGGTGGAAAAACAAAGACATAAAGGGGAGTGGCAACTTGTTGTGAGTGGGTGTCTCCCCAAAGAGAAAGTATTTTGCCCTAATTTTGAAACGGAGCTTTTAGGATAGGGGGGGAGAGGAAAGGGTGTATACGTTAAAAAACAAAAAATAACATTTTAAAATATTTATTCCACAACACTTAAACAAAAAAAAGAATTTAAATGTCTGAAAAAAATTTTAACTTTTACAAAAAAATCACAAGTAATACACTTAGAGGATCATAAAATTTATTGTTGTAATTTTTAAAACGCCCCCATACCTATCAGGTTTTCAAATTTCTTAGGGTTTTTTAAATTTTTAATTTATTTTTTTTTTTGGGTGGTTTTATCTCTAGGGAAAAAAAAAATGTCAAAATTTTTTTGGGGGGCACCCCTAAAATTTTTCTTTCTTCGTTTTAGGATTCCCAAATTTTGAGCACGTTTTGAAAGTTTTTTTAAACGTGCCCGGGGGCCTCAAATTTTTGAAAACTCGTTTTTGGCAGTTTGGCGACTTTCCCGACCCATTCTCTAAAAACGGTTTTAATATATTTGCTTTGTCATACATCAAATTGAAGGCGATGAATTGAGATAATGAACCCAAATGCCTTAAAAACGTACTAGGTACCCTTAGAGCGAAAAAGGGGAAACTATTGTTAAAAAAACCCCCTTTTTCCTTCTATATTATAAATTTTTTGGATGAAAAAATTATGTTTTAAAAAATCAAGTTAAAAAAATGCTTTTTTTTTTTATTTTATTTAAATTTATTAAAGGGGGACTGCATAAGGGTTTTTGGAGCTATTGGATACAGTGAGGGCTCTGTGATACTTGGAGAAGTTTTGTTTTTTTTTGCTCGTTTTTGTAAGAAATTGGTTGAAATTGTGTGAGCTTGACCCTCGCTTCCCAGTCGTTCCAACTTTAAAGTGTTTACCATCCTTTGCCCCCCCTGGTAGTTGTGTTCTGGGGCCCTTTTGCAGGATTTTTTCCCCATAAATTGGTGTTAATTTTTACTTCTTAACAAACAGGAAAGTTCACTTGAAATTGGGCTGGGAGACCTTTTTCTGGAAATTTTTGGCAGTTGTTCTTTTTTTAGTTTGGGTCGCATATTTTGGAGCATTAATTTTTTTGTTTGATTTTTTAAGTTTTTTGTCGCCATTTGGCCTTTACGGTTTTGTCCCGTGGGGGTCAAACAATGCCGGGCAACAATTGAACTAGATACCACGGTGATTTATCATTTTGTTTTTTTCCTTTTTTGATATTTTTTTGTAAATGCTTGTATTTAATAGATTTTCAAGGTTTTCGGTCTTTTTTTGGGTGCAAAAACACGTTTGGGGGGGCTTTAAAACCGGTTTTCAGTAGACTGAAACGATAAAAAACACAAAGTGTTTGGGCCCTCTTGTTTTGGGGAAGTAGTTTAAAATGGTCAGGAAAAGAGTTGTATTTTCAGACGTAAATAGCTTTGCCATCCACGGACATGGTTTCTGGCCCTGGGACCTGAAGCGCACATCTTTTCGGGTAAAGAGGGCCCCAAGATATATCAATGTAAAACTGTAACACTCTTTGTGTTTCTTGGTGGCTCCATTATTTTTCTTTGCAGTTTTCTTTGAAATTCTCTATTTTTTTGGGCAGTAGTTTCAAAAACATTTCGCCTACATCGATTGGATTTATCAATCCCCGCCCAAATTCTTTTTAAAAATTCTTTTGAATTGTTGGTTGAGGTCCGATGTGCATCCAAATTGCAGCCCCCAAAAAAGCTTAAAACAAGATTCTAAACGTGGGTGGGACGTAGGCACGGGCTTCGCCTAACACTGCTCCGGGATTGCACGCTCCTTTGGGTTCCAGTATTTGATGTGTTGTTCAAACAATACCCACGCCCGAGCTGGCGAGACCCTTATTAGCTTCGTAACTGTTAGGTTTTTCCCCCCCTGAGTCGTCAGTTTCGGAAACGCCGGGGTTTGTTCTTTAGTCCATGTGATACCAGAACAGCCCGTTTTTCTGCTCGTTTTGAGGTTTTCCCTGGTAGTGTTTTCCACCCCAGGACGCAAACAGCCCGTTTTGGGGAATTTTAAAGTCTGTCTTTAATTTGTTGTGTTTTTTACGGTTTTTCTCCCCTGTTCACGGGTAACGTTTTGGAGATCTTATTTTTTGGGATCCTCCCGAGAGCTTTACTGTAGCCCAAAAAGATACGAGTACGTTCTATCGGAACCTTTCAGCGGGCCGCAACAATGACAATTTCATGGTTAGGACCTTTTGAAGCACGCTTGATTCTTTGGGGGGATGGGGCCCCTTCAGTTCTCGTTATTCGGCTTTCATCGGCGTTTTCCCTCCTTTTTTCTCTTTTGTTTTTCTCGTCCCTGAGCTCCACCGTTTGTCAACAATGAGATGAGACAATAAGTATAAAGTTAATATTGATGGAAATTTGTAGTGATTAGATCTTATAAAATTTCGCTACAAGGGAATTTTTTTTTTTAAATGCTTACCCAAAATTTCCGCTTCAAATTGTTTGTCCCAAGACCTTCCCTTGTTTCTGTAGTTTTCTTTCTCGCTTTAGCCAACTTAGGTAACTCGGGCAGGGCCCGGTTCCTTTGTCTTTGTTTCAAAAGAAACCCCTTTTCTTCTTCTGAAGTCATTGTCAGGGCATCTTGGTGGGCATATAAAAAGATCATCCAACTTTTGGGGAAACTCTTTTACAGCATTTCTTGCCTTTCGTTTTTCTATCCTTGATTTTGCATTTTTTTTCCAATCATTGTACAGTTTTTCCCGCTTTACTATGAATTTTCTTTTTTTTTGTGGAAATTTGAGCTTTTGTCCAAAAAAAAAGGGAAAAATGTCCCTGTTGTGGCAGGTCTCTCAATTTAATTCACAGTACGCAAATTGTAGAAAATGAAGCTAGAACTTGTCGTTGGAGGGCAGCTTACATCCCGTAAACTGATGAGCTAGATATCAATTTGAAAAATTTGTCTCTACCTTTCTTTCATGCCGATGTAAAGCCATACTTTTAAAGAGGAAATAAAAAAAGTTACTTGAAAAAAGAATAAATGACCCAAAAAAGACATAACTAAAAAAAAAAGGGACGGTTGTAGGTACCGACGTAAATTAAAATAAAAATGTTTTTGTAGTTAAAATTTTTGGGGTTTTTTTTAAACTCGATCCACGAAGTAGAAAAACAAAAAACGCTTTAGTTCGCGAATACTTTTCAAATGACCCAAAAAAAAAAATATAAAAGCAAGGAACCCCTATTCCTTTTTTTTTTTTATAAAAAATCTGAACCCCCGGGTTTACTTAAAATATAACAATAGGTAGTAGGGGGGAACCCCTACATTTTAAACTTGTTTGGTTTTACCCCGCTTGGGGTCGCCAGTGTACAGTTGAGGAAAAAGTAGTACATACCTACATAAAAAAAAAAATTGTTGTGGGTTAAAATTAAGGTATACCAAAACAAAAAATATTTAATTAAAGGGTTCAAAGACAAGTATTTGTCCTTATAAGCAATAAAAAATACAAATAACGCATCTTCGCTTAGGGGTACCTAGTCAGTTTTTAGGGACATTGGGTTATTTTTTTTGGTTTTGTATAGTTGGTTTTTTTTGTGTAGGGTATAAATGTTTAAAAAATAGACCCTTTAATTTTATGTATGACACGGGCAAAAAAGCTTTAGCCGTTCCAGAGAAGGGTGCCAAAATGCCAAAAAATCGGATTTTTAAAATTTGAGGCCCCCCGGGCCCGGGGTTTAAAATCTCCAAAAGTGCTCAAACTTTGGCAATTTAAATTAACAAAATGAAACTTTTAGGGGGGTGCCCCCCCAAAAAAAATCCCACAAAAGATTTTTTTAAAAAACCCCCCTAATATATTTTATAATAGCAAGGAGAGAGATCTTAAATATATGCTGCGCACCGTCCATTTAAAAAAACTTTTAGTTACTTATTTACTAACGAGTGAGAAAATTTCTTCGTGCAATAATAGCTGATGGGGATTATAAATACGATCACAAGAAAGTTCGGATTTAGGGACACTAATAGTTTCGGTTTTTTTTATCAAACCCGGATTCTGTAGAGAAAAAAAGTTTCGTTCTGAATATTTATATATTTTAAAAAGGAGCAAAAATTAGCCAAGATAATTTAAAAAAAAAGTTGTATTTTTGCCCACATAAACATAAAGTTTTTTGTTCGAACCCGGACCCCAGACATCTCTATAGAAAAGGTAGGGAAAAAAATTCAGTAAAAAAGTAGGAGTTAAAAATTTTCTAGTAGAATCATTAAGAATCTAAATTAATTGCTACACTCATAAACGTATGCCCCCTATCCCCTCTTGAGTTTTATCCGTCCACCCCATTACATGCTATCTATTTCAAGTCCCTTTAATATTATCCCCCCATTGCGGGTGGTCTTCCAATGGTCGGTCAATGATTATACTAAACTGCATTATTTTATTTAATATAAATTTTTATTTTTTATATTTAGTATTTGTACAGTAAATTGTGCTTTAATTTTGACTAATAAATAGTAAATTTATTAAAATTTTAAAAAAAAAAGCATAACCAAACCCCCTTCGGAGCATTCAATTCACACAAAAAAATTTGTTCACCTTTACAATTAATAGCTTTTTAAAGTTTCGTTCCATGGTCCCATTTTGACTATGGAATATAACAACTTTTTGTAAGATCATACTCCAAATATATAGGGCCTATACGATAGTAATTTTCCCGGTTTAAAAGGGGAACGTGGATTATTGAGGCCTTTGTATTATTGGCATTAATCATTTAATAAATTAAAATGTTAATTAAGATTTCCTTACCGAGATGTGTTTTTAATAGGCCTAGTATTTAAATGGAACTTTAAAAGTTGGTTCAAAAGAAAAAAGATATAAACGATTTGCCATCCAAACTAAATGGTTGAACATAAATTTGAACCCGAAAAAACCCCAAGTTATGTCTCTGTACGTCAACCCCTTTAAATTCTTCGGGGTCAGCTTCTTCAATTTTTTTAGAAAGATTTTATTTTTGTAAAATGATTTAAAGTGAACAAAATGGTACTATTACATTATTTTAACAGTAAAATAAAAAATAGGCCTACAATTTTGTTAAATTTAAAGGGAGATATAGTAGGCTAAATCAGTTTAAATTTTTCGGTATTCAAAATAAATTAAGGATTTTTTTTTATATTTTAAGGGAAAAATAGATCTTTTTTTTATCTTTAATTAAGGGGCCCTGCTTCGATTTAAATAAGTTGAAATTTTTAAATGGGGAATTTTTCCATTTCCCCCTAGTAAAATCTTTTTAGTTATCAAATAAAGCTAGCTAAAATTAAAGGGTTAACAATTAAAAAAAAATTATTTATATAGGCCCAATTTAATAGGGAAAATAAATTTTTGGGAATAAGTTATGGCAAAAATAATTAAAATACCCCTGGGACTATGAAAAAATAGTTGGTTAAAAGAATATTTTTAAGAACCACGACTCCCGTACAGTCCCGTTGAGAGGGGAAAAATTCTAAAGGTTTCGAAAACCCCGTAGGAATTCTTCTTCGCTAATGAGTGGAGGCGCTTACAAAATTTGTTATTTGTAACCTTTTTTTGGAAGTAAACAAATAGTAACGCGTGTTTCTTATTGACATGCTTTTAAAATCAGAGCGAAACATCCCCGGGGAAATATGAGGGGGTTTCCCAATTCCCTAAAAAAATTTTGAAGCCCTTTTGGGTTTCCCCGCAAAATCTGTAAGTAAACTAAAAATCACCGATTTCTATGGTTAAGTTTTTTGTTGTAATGTTAACGCTCCCCGGTATACATTTAGTTGATACGTATCTGACCACTGAATCAAGAGTGTCCCTTAGTAAATCTGTTTATTAAGCTTTATTCTTCCTGTAGATATGTAGACTTAATTGACAAAATTAGTTTTAAAATTCAGGTTTAAACTAATCAAATCAAACGCCATGTAATGCTCATTCGGGTCAGGATTTAGGGAGGTTTTCAATCAATGTAATTAACAGCGGTGCTATACAAATCGCTAACCTTCGTTTGGATTTTTGGGCAATTTTGCTATCGGGATTTTTTTTCCTAACCCCGGATATGATAGGAAAATTTGTATCGTTTGTAGTAGTGCAAAACCACGCACAACATACACACCACCAAATTCATTTTAATTTTTATGATAAGCCCCAATTAATTACATGTATTCATTTCTTAAGCACTTTTTTTCTGTGATCTAAAATATAAAATTTTGTAATTTGGGTTTTTTCGGCTTTGTGCTAGCACAAACATTCCATATTTTAATTAATGGTATTATTTCACTATACAAAATTTAAATACGCTAATGAGGTAGGGAAAAATGAAAGTATTTTGAGGGGGTTGTATAGGGAGGTTGGAAATATCCTCAGTTTAATGGACAGTGTTCAACCCAACCCCGTCAATGAACCATACCCGACGAGCCCGTTTCGTTACTTTTATTGAAAGGGAATTATGGGATTTTGGATTTATTTTAAATATTAAGGAAACAATCACGAGCTAATTTTTTAAAAAAATGTATAACTTTTACATATGTTCCCAAGTTTAAAAAACTGGGAAAAATATGGCGGATATATTTTGATAATAAATAATAATTTTACATAAGTTTATAAGTAAAAAATTTTAGGAAAAATCACGGTGTTTATATACTTTTCATAAATTAAAGTTGTAACGCTTTTAAATATTAGGATAGGTGTTTAATTAATTCTCTTTTCACAAATAAAATAATTTAACCCATTTGTTTTCCTCAATTTAAATATATATTTTTAAAATTTTATAACGTCTCAAATTAGGGGTTTTTTAATGCCCCAGGAACTATTTAAAATTGTTTATTTAATCATTCACTAAAGAATAGAAAAAGCTTCTATATTTCGGCAAACCCTTGAAATAATTTATTTTTGGTTACTATCAACCCTAAGGGAAAATTTTATCAATACAGAAAGTTTTAAACCTTCAATGTATACTTTATTATGTTTGTTTTTTCCGAAGTTTTATTTATGCTTGCATCTTGACCCGGATACAGGAGTCAAACCGGGTTGGACGCAACCATTATGTCTTGTATTTTTAAAGTAATTGGCATCCCTTAGACGGAGCAGAGTAGAAATATCAAGCCTCAGGAGAGGTTAGTGCGATGGAATATAACGGTAAATAGTTGGGTTCGGGGGTCACACACACACTTTTCTTTTAAATTTTTATAGTTCCCGTTTCTATTAATATAAAACACGGATAATGGGGGAGGGAAGAAGAGAGAGAAAAAAAGATTTAAACTCGCCGAGCTACATCCTATTTTTAGGAACAACAGAAAAACTCCCGCTTAAATTTCAGTATTCTACGTCAAAGACAGGTTCACAATTAATAAGTCTGTGTTTACTCCCTAGGCTCTAGATTGATACCCAAAAAGAAAATAATGGGCTGAATTGTTTGAACTTATCCATAATATTTGAGACAGGAGCTTCTAAGTCAAATAAACTTGTATTCATAGGATAGGATGAGGGAGAGGAATTTGGGTGTGTAGACGTTTTAAAACACAAACATGACAGTTTTTATAATCTAATTGCGCCGTTTTTAATGAAACAAACAAATTATGTTATTTAATGTAAATAAAATATAGCCAAATGAGAAAAAATCAATTATTATTCTATAATAATATTTCTGAATGAAATAGAGGACCAATTAATTAATTGGTAGGATAGATGTGTTTTATTTATGGGCAACAGCGCTGTGTAGTTTATTTGCTGGAACGGCGGCCATCCGTGGCTCACCCGCGGGCTGGATTGATACCAAAAAACAAGGTATATTGAGGTATTTCCTATTTTAGATTTTTTTATCACCGTATCTTACTATTTGTTAATCAGGTTATACGCTTATATGATGGTTACAACGGGGTAAGGATGAGGAAGGAAGATTTTAGACGGGTTTCACACCAACTAGACCCGAATCGAATCGAGTCGAGCCTATCACCAATTGAGACAAGTACATATCGTATTTGATAGCACGATGGAGGACCAATATAGCCACCTGTATTCAATATCTTGTCATAGTACGTACACATTTAATAAACGGGATATTGAGAGGTAAGCGTACCCGCATTTGTATGGAGGGAGAGTTGAAAATAACTTCAGTGTTCAAACTCCAACCAATCATACAGACAGTGACCCCACTTAAGTACTTGTACAGAAACTTCCCTAGAATATGTTGAAGATGGCACATTGTTGTGACTTTAGAACGCCACCCAAAGAAAACTGAATGTTTCAACTTATCCATAATGTTTGAGACGGAAACTTCTAGAATAGGTGAGAGAGAGGAGTTGTATACTTTAAAACACAAACATAGCAGTTTTATAATATTTATTCACACATATCTATATTTTTTTAAACAAACACGCATTTTTTTATCCAATAAACACTTTGTAAATATATAAACTTTAAATCAAATTGCTCTAATAAATTATGTGTAAATTAGCAAAATTTCTAGAACAGTTTGTAAAATATCTAAACTAACTTAACAGTTTTATAATATTTATTCACACATATCTATTTTTTTTAAAAACAGCCTTTGTTGATCCCAATAAACACTTTGTAAATATATAAACTTTAAATCAAATTGTTCTAATAAATTATGTGTAAATTAGCAAAATTTCTAGAACAGTTTGTAAAATATCTAATTTTTTTAAAAAAAACAGCATTTTGTTGAGCACAATAAACACTTTGTAAATATAAACTGTAAAAATCAAATTGTTCTAATATATTTAAATTTTCAAAAAATATTTATCACGTTGTTTCACTTTATATTTACATGGCTATTAAAATAAAGAATTTAAAACCGTTTTGAAAAAAATAAAAAAATTATAGTGCACCGTTTACTCATTATAATTTAAGTCAAAATAATGCGGCATTATTTTGCGTGCGCATTAGTAACGATTAAAAATTATAGCGTATTGTCTTTATTTTTGCTCAAATCGTTAATGAATGCATCCCTGAAACAGTCAAAGTGATTATGAGCTATAAAAATAAATAGCATTACCGTGTCCTAAGGGGTTGTTCTTTACTATATAGACCAATTTTCATAGAAAGGGTCTATTAGGTTGTCAAATTTCTATGCTTGCGTCAGGAGTTCAATCATCGATCACAGCACAAATTTTCAAACCCTTCCTTCACCTCTGGCAAGACTTGTATTGTGGGGAATGCCTGACCTCTACCGTGGTCCGGATTCCACGTTAACTGTAGGTCCGCCATTTTCATCTCACATTCACCCAAACGGGTAGTAAGACGCTGTGCTAATATTGCAGGGTACTTCATACCATAACTCAAGTAGCGATGGAGTTTTTTCCATCACTAGTAGGTGTTATTAAAGGTAGCTTCTTTACGCTGTTAAGTGCACCCACATTTGCGCAACCGAGCAGTCTCTGCTTAGGGCTTTCTGAGGGCCATGTACGATGGTACCTGCCTTATTGCTTTAAAATGACTCTATACAGTTGAAATTAAGTTGTTATGATCACTGTTTACCTGAATTTCTTCAATTATTTCTAGCAGCGCATATTAATAACCGTTTGGGTTACACGCTATGTACTAATTACACTAGTGTGTTAGAGATAAGAATTTAGAGGAAGTGTACCCACATTATGTGAGGGAGTGGGGAGAAAACCATTTAGGAATAAACCCCTTAGTATTCTCGACTGGGATTAGAACCCCAATTTTTCCATTTTCACTAATTCAGTCTATTGCGAGAGTAGCGCCTTAGACCACGTAGACATCAAAGCAGATTCTTGATTTATTAAAATTAATTTTTAAATCTTCTAGTTATCTATTTTATAGTTTTTTGCATAATTTCTTTGAGCCTTGGTTAAAATAAATTGATTTATTTTGATTACATTGACTTTAATTTGCCCAATGAACATCGGCTTTGTAATTCATTTGTGATAAAGTTTACCCTCTAATACGAAAAAATTAAAATAGTTTTATTCTTTATTTTTAAGTGTATGTAAGAAAAAAATGCTTAAAACTAATCTTTAGATTGATTGATAATATATTGTACGTATATCTTAAATTTTTGGGGCCATAGTTTTTGAATTTTAAACATGTACGATAAGAGCAGTTTGATATATTTGCGAAAGATTGTTAAGTAGTAAAACATAACAACCCCTTTATAATAATCTAATACATATTCAGAAAAAAAAATGACACCTGGACACGAGAATCGAACCCGGGAACCTTTGGTTTACATATATTTATTACCTATGTATCTTAGTACAGTGTTCTGGTTTGTTCACCATTAAGGCGTAAGGTATACTCGTAAAGATGTATATTCTAAATCTATAAATTTTTAATGTTATAGTGGTGTGAGTTGTATTTGTAAAACTTTTCTTTGCGTCACTACTGATTGATTTTGGGCATCAAATATAAATTATTGTTAAAGAAATCCATTTAATATGGAACCGAAGTTTGTTAAATCATGTACAGACACAAACGATCCGTGTTTAACTAGAGTACGGAGGAAGGTGGAGATCGCGGTTCGATTCTCGGTTGGGTGTACTACAAACAAACACAGACTATTCATTCCACGCATTTACATTATCTGAAAGAAATTAATAATTTGATGTGGATAACTCTGTCGCCGCTAAGCAGAACTCCTGTAGAGAAAAAATGGACTTGCCGTTTAAGGGGCGATGTTGGAAAAAAAATATATATATATATACTTTTGCGAGCCGTGTGTGTGTGTGAGAGAGTGCTGTCATAGACCTGGGAGTAGTTTTTCACTCTCCATCTACACATATACGGGTTCAAACTTCCCAATAGCGTAATTAGTACCCACGCACATACTCAGAGCGGGTAGTAAGACGCGGTGATAATGTGTGTACCAGCTCACAACGCTCTGTTCATGGATGGTGGAACACCTTGTGTGTGTGTAAATATTCCATGGTCTGCCCCTTTTTGCAGAACTTTATATTTGCCAAAGGTCCGAATCTCTTGTCAACTGATTTTTGAACTATGTATGATTGCTTTGCACTGGTATACGGAAAAATCTAATTATTTACAAATACCCAAATAAGTTTTAGCTAATTCACGTATAATTTAAATATTATTAAATATTATATATATATATAAGAAACGAACGGGTAGTAAGACGCGATGGTGGATATTATTATATTAGAAACTCACGCGTAGTTTACTTGATTTTAACAGGAAAAATCTAATATTTACAATAAATACCAAATATGTTTCAGTTAATTCACGTATAATTTAAATATTATTAAATTATATATATTAGAAAAAGAACGGGTAGTAAGACGCGATGGTAAATATTATTATATTAGGAACCAACGCGTAGTTTACTTGATTTTAACATGAAAAATCTAATATTTACAAATACCAAATAAATTTCATGTAATTCACGTATAATTTAAATATTATTAAATATATATTAGAAACGAACGGGTAGTAAGACGCGATGGTAGATATTATCATAATAGAAACTCACGTGTAGTTTACTTGATTTTAACAGGAATAATCTAATATTTACAAATACCAAATAAATTTCATGTAATTCACATATAATTTTTTTTTTTTAAATTAGAATATTATTAAATATATATTAGAACTGAACGGGTAGTAAGACGCGATGGCAGATATTATTATATTAGAAAACTCACGCGTACTTTATTTGATTTTAACACTTTTCCTCACTCCCCACCTTCCTTACATGGCCAGGGCACAGAACGAAACTAAGTTACACTGATTGCTCCCTCTCGCAAGACTCTGTTGGACTGCCATTCACTTCACCCTCCCCTACCCTCCCCTCACTTTGTCATACCTCTTCTCCGTGGGGGTCGTCAGATATCGCAACAATAGCTATAAATTTTGAAAGAGGGTGGCAACGACCTTGTTGATAGTCATGAACCCTAAGGCCGCTAGGTTTTCCCCGTGTCGTCAACGCAATGTCGCAACCCCCTATGTGGTAATGGGTTTTTTTCGCAAAAGAGAGCATTAACACAGCTCTGATTATGCACAAACAGGGGCTTTGGAAGCCTTACGGTGATTTATAATCCTCAGTTAGGGTTCGCTCTCACCCCATTCCAAAAGTCTACAAAATAAGTTGTTTGGTATCGTCCGTCGACATGCGAGTATATAGGTATCAGCCATAGAGATGATTATGAAAATGTTCCGGAGGGAGAGATACCTACAGTTTACATGGCGGGGATTCGATTTCCCCCTGCCAGAATTAGATGAACCTGACATTTATACGGCGTGCACACCGGGATTCGAACCTCGATATCTTAAGCCCGGATAATGTCTGTTATAATAGTCATACTTCCTTTTCCGAGTGCACCCACACCATTTTCGAAGGGTTGTGATGGTTGGCCGGATTTTTCTAGACCAGGGAGAATGTGTACCAGCATTTGATTGTAGTGAGAAAACCAAACGTCAATCACTCTGTCATCGACCGTCTAGTGACACCTTAGACCATGCGACCATCGATGCAAGTATACAAATTTATATGGTGTGCACACCGGGATTCGAACCTCGATATCTTTAGCACAGCTAATGTCTGTTGTGAACGGTCGTACCTCCTTCCAAGTGAGAAAATCAAACGTCAATCACTCTGTTATTGACCTCTAGTGACACCTTAGACCATGCGACCATTGATGCATGTATACAAAAAATATTATAAAATGCATTAGTGATGGTAGATTGCTACCCCAAAGGACCGAGTCTTTTTTTTACCAGTGATGGGGTTCCAATATGGTCAGATGAATTGATAGGAGTAGTCTAGCAGGACCACCTGGCCCATACGTCACAGCTGTGTTTTTTACCGTTATTCCCCCCCTGCTCCCGCCCCCCTGCTCCCACCCCTCCCGCCCTTTTCCTCCTGCCCCTCCCCTACAAACCCTGGACATGTTGGTTTATTTTTGATTAATTATCTTTTAAAAAAATTTTGTTTAAAGGTAGGATAGAGGTGTTGTAGTTTTTTTTATTTATTGGGGCAAACGCCGGACATGTTGGTTTTTAATTTAAATTTAAATTGGGTAGATAGGGGCTTTGGGAGTTTTTATTGGGGGATAGAGTGTTTTTATTCATCATTAGGGGGGGTTATTTTATTTGCTGAAGCTTAGAGCCACCCGGGGCCGCGCTCCAGTTTTTCCCCTCCGGATGCCCGTATTAAATACAAAAGCTGGCTCGGGGCTTTGATGACCAAACTCACCCTTTCACTTTTCCCTCCCCACCCCTCCCTAAGACCCGGGGGTTGTTATCTGTTTTCCCCCCCCCGGGGTCATTACCTTCGGGGGGCACAAACGACAAAAAACCCCATTCCTTGAGGAGTCATTGTGTTTTTCAAAATAGACCCTGTACTTAATTATGCACAATCGGGGCCTCGTTATCCACATTGGGGCCACTCCCCCCGTCAAAAGTCTCAAAAATTTGGGTTGTTTGGGTTTTACGTCTGTGGATGTCGGAAATGTACCCCACCCGCACTCTGGGATCGGACAACCGGGGTATTTTCCTATGCCGTAATCTTGCGTGTTATTCGCATCTTTTTCACAATCGGGGCTGGGAAAATCCACAGTTGGGGGCCCACTACCCTGTCACAATCTACTAAAATTGTTTTTTTGGTAGGTTGTCAGATTTTTGGAAATGTACCTCCACCCGCAGTTTGGATCGAAACCGGGGTATTTTCATGCCGTAATCATTGGTTTAGTCGCTCTTAGTTATGCAAAATCAGGGGCCTCAAAATCCACAGTTGGGGCCCCGCTATCCCGCCCCAAATGTATACTAAAATGTTTTTTTGGTATGTCTTTTCTCAATGCATGGAGTGTGAAACGTCCGGCCGGGAGGGAAAGTTAGAATGGTTCCAGCGTTTATGGGGTGTGGGGGGAGTGAAAAAACCCCCATCCCCCCGAGGAATAAATCCACTGCCCCCAACTGCCAAACGGTACCCACCCCCCCCAAACTTCTTAAACAAATAAAGAAATGTTCCGTACATAAAAAATGCAAAAGAAATGACCGTAAATATATATCAGGGCTGAATTCATGGCGCATTTTGGGGGGTCGGCAAGAAAGAAGAGGCCCCGGGTTGGGGGGGCGACAAGCAGGACAAAATATATCGTGACCCGAAACCTTGGGTTTTCCCCAATGCGAAATACGCGTGTTAGTCGCAACCCTGGCGCCGATGTGGCACAACAAGACGATTGAGACAAGTTTAAAATATCCGGTCTCGACAGGGGCGCCATGTTGGCGGGCAGACAAGACAAGAATATATGTGTGACGTCAAACGAGGGGGGGGGTGGCTAAAAAAGGGGGGTTTGCCCGTTTTGGGTGTCTATTTTAAATTTTTGTAAGGGGGCCAAAGGGACAAGTTCACGTGGTAAAATCGTCGACGCGGTGCAGCCGTCAAATTGTGTGATCTGCGTAATCAAAAGTACTGGTTGATAAATTAAAAGCCTCAAAAAAAGTTGGGAGACCTTAATAGCCTATTAGACGGGGGGTTTTGTGTTTTTTTTACCCTGCCGTTTTTGGTACTTTACGTGAAGACGTGTGTGAGTTAAATAAAAAAAAATGGTATTTACCTGCCCGGGAGAAAAACCCCGGTTCCCCTCCCATTGTGAACTTTGAACGGTTTAAGAGACACGGCAGTTAACAAAAACCCGGGGCAGGGAGCCTCAAAGGACGTTTAGCTCTAGGTACCTCCCCTCTTCGACCCGGCTATTTTAATTTTAATTTTTTGGGGCCTTTAGGAGGGGGCGGCCTATTGACGGGAGAGAATTTTCCGGTCAGGTTGTGATAGACGGGAAATTTCAAAGTAGGAGCGGGTATTTTTTTTGTGACTCTACCGTCACACGATACGAGCGACGGAAGTACTCCCCTCGGAAAACGTAAAAAAGTAATGTGTGATGTAACGTGCCCGTTTACAATTTCCGCAAGGGGGACTGGTGCTTTTTCCCCCGACCTCCACTCCCCCCTTCCCGACTCCAAACCCCACCCCGTCACCGTACTTCTGCCACCCCCACCGCCACCCTCAGAGGCAGCCGCTCAGCCCAGTCACAGCCGTCCCCACCCCGGTACCCACCCCAGAGTCGTCTGCTACCTCAGTAGATCCCCTGGTGCCCCCCGCCGAGGTGTCACCTACCAGGCGTCAATTCACTGGCGTATCAAATCAAGTGCCTTTTTTACCGGCCAGCAGGTCCCTGCGTGCCATCACCATGCCGGAGTAATCTGAAGAACCTGTAAATCTCGAGGATTTAACAATTTACAAAAATTATTCAAATGTTAAAATTATAGGTGAAACCCCCGGGCCGATACTACTGGGTTCGGGGCATTTGTAATTTTTTCCTTCCAAAGTCAATATATTTTTTTTTGGATTGTAAGCGCTTTAAATCAAAGCCGTGTATGATATTCTCGGAGGAAAAGTGGGGTTTTTAAAGTAATTAATAAACTAGAGATTTTGGGGCTGTCCCCCGAGCTTGGTAAAATTTTTGAAAAAAAACCTTAAAAGAGCGAGTGTTTATTTTTTTTGCTGCTCCCCAAATTGACTTTATCCTTTTTAAATGCGCTTTTGTGATGGATCCAGCAAAGTATCAATCTTTTCGCAAAAATTCAATTCTAAAAACTGCTGCTCCCAAATACCTGTTGGGACGAGGAGGTTTTATGGGGGCGTTAGACATGATCGAGAAAGAGGAATACAGCCGTGTAAAAGTGTTAAAGAACTTGAGAAAAAAAAAAATTTTAAACGTTGTGCTATGGGAAAGACCCCGAACCTAAGTTATTGTGTTTGGGTTTTGTTGGAAGAGTAAATTCCCGGGAAAAAACTTGGAGACATTTTCAATAAAACCTCTAGCGTTCTAAAACGGTCTTGAACTTTTTTGGGAGGTGGCTCTATCATTTTTAGATGGTAGAGTCTTTTATATGAATTGGCAAAACACCTAAAAATATTGTGTTGTTGTAATTTTTTAAATTAACCAAATTTGTTGTTTGGCAAAAAAATTTACTCCACTCATTTTCAACGGGTAATTTTTTTTAATGTTTTGGGTCAAAAGCCCTAAAATAATATTGCTGCTTGTTGTAAATTTTTTAAAATTAAAAATTTTTTGATTGGCAATAAAATTGATCCTATATTTTCTCGGGTAGATGATTGGTCAAAAGACCTAAAAAAATATTGCCTTGTTGTTGTTGTTTTAAATTAAAAAATTGCTGATTGCAAAAAAAAAAACTAGCACTAAACTGTCGTTATTTTTTTTAATCCTCGGGGGACAATCAAAACTGAAGGAGACGCCAACATTGTTGTGACTTAGTTTGCTATCCGGGGTTTTAAATTGTTATCTAACCCATAATTTTTTTTTTACGAGTATTCTTACCCCTTTAAATGTGAAAAAAACCATTTTCGTCTAAGTTACATATGTAACCCAAAGTTTCCAGGGTTCGTTTCCCCTTGGCAGGTGAATTTTTTTTTAAGAATATGATATGTATTAAAGGGTGAAGAAGAAAATGCTAATATAAAGGGGGAAGCAGCTTTCTCATCACATGTTGGGAAGATGCCCCCTGCGCCAATGTCAAAAAGAATGTATAACTCTTCTCTCTGTGAAGGGGGACGTAGGGTCTGTTAATCTATGTGCTGTCAATGGTCAAGACGTTAAGGGAATCATTCCCGAGGCGTTCATGTCGTCTGTCCCCCCCAAGTCAAGTGTCCAGGCTTCGTTTCCTTTTAGGCAAAAATTTGGTTAAAGGGGGGGAATGGGAACTAGTACACCAATTGAAGCAAAAAGAGGTTTTCACTGTCGGGGGGTCGAAACCCATTTTACCCACATGTCATGTTTTTTTTTTGGGAGAGCGGATTCTGTAAGGTGTTCCCCTGTCTCACTCTCCGTGCAAAATTGAGGTTCATTCCATGCCTTTTCAAAAAAAGTAATTATTTGTTCCAAAACCTATGTCAAAAAAATTTACTTTGAGCTGGAAACTGCCTGTAACATTTTTATAAGTTTGATCAAAAGACCTAAAAATTATTGCTTGTTGTTTTTTTAAAAATTAAAATCAATTGTGATTGTCAAAAAAAAAAATAGCAATAAAATGTTTTTAATTTTTTAAAAATCCTGGGCTGGGAATAAAAGACCTAAGGGAGACCCAACTTGTTTACTTAGTTTGCATCCAGGGTTGAATTGTTTTAAACCCATAATATTTTTTTACGAGTTATTTTCCCCCCTTAATGTGAACAAACCATATACGACTAAGATCATATGAAAACCAAATTTTCCGGGGTTCGTTTCCCCTTGTGGGTGAAATTTTTTTTTCAGAATTGATAGTTTTTAAAAGGGTGAAGAAGAAAATACTACATATAAAGGAGGAAGCGTTTTCTCATCACGTTTTAGGAAGACCCCCTGCCAAGTGCCCGGGAAAGAATGTATAACTCTTTTCTCTCCTCGTGAAGGGAACATTATTGGTCGTTATCTATTCGCTGGTCAATGGTCAAGAGTCTAAGGAATCACTTGGCCACGAGGCTTTTTGCATGTCGTTTCCCCCCAGAGTCAATGCCCAGGCTTCGTTCCCTGTTGACTGAAAGTGGTTTAAAGGGGAATGGGAACTAGTACCCAAATTGAAGCAAAGAGAGGGTCTTACACAGTCAGGGGTTCAAAACCCCTATATTAGAAAATGTCGTTTTTTTTGGGGGGGAGAGCGGATTCCTGAAAGGGTTTTTTCCCTGTCCACTCTCCTTGAAAATTTGAGGTTCATTCCATGTCCTTTAAAAAGTAATTATTTGTCCCAAACCCCTATTCAAATTGATCCTTTGAGCTGGGGCAATCTCCAGGGGACAGGATTAAATTCCCGTCCTGTTTTTTTATTTTCTTCGTAGCAGTCGGGGTATGCTAAAAAAAAAAAACTCTCTTTATAAATAAAACTTTATTTTGTTCACCTCATGATAAATCTTTGAAATTTATTTTGAAAATTTATTCATCATAACAATTTTTGATTCAAATTTTAAGTAAAATTGTGGGAAAGATTTAATTATTCCTCAGTCCCAAAATTGACTTAATGAATTGGGAAGGGAGAACAGGGGGTTTTTAAACTTTTATATCGCTTGGGAAAAAACCCTAGGTGTAGTGTTTTGAGGGAGCCATGAAAAAATAACAAAATTCATAATTTTAATGTGTTCTTTTATGAAACATTTATTTATTTATTTTAAAAACAAAAAACATTTTGATGATACAATAACTAATCAAAAATAAAACGTTTAACCAAAAAAATTTCTAATTTTTATATATATATTTAAAATTTTTAAACAATAAATTATTATTCTACAATAAATTTTGATTGAAATAGGGACCAAATAAAAATTACTTATTTTTTTATAAAAAAAAAAAAAACATTTTGCTGATCAAAATAACTAATCTGTAAATATAAACGTTTAACCAAATTTTTTCTAAATTTTTTAACAAAATTTAAATTTTCAAAATAAATCCCTTTATACGTTAAAATCAAAAATATGGGGTATATCGGTGCAAAACGTCGTCTATATAAATTCCCGAATACCATCGTTAAAAAAAATTTAAATTTTCAAAATAAATAATTTAATAAATTCCCTAGATTTTTTTGGTTTTTGTAAATATTAGATTTTTCCTGTTAAAATCGGTCTGTTTTTTAATATATATTTAAAATAAATTATTATTCTACAATAATATTTCTGATTAAATAGGGGCCCCAAAAAATTAATTACTAAAATTTTTTTAATAAAAAAAAAACAACTTTTTGTGATCACAATACTAATCTGTAAATAAAAACTTTTAACCCAAAATTTAAAATTTTAAAAATAAATCCTTTTTATGTTTAAACAAAAAAAAATAAATTTAACTAATTCCCCTGGATTTATTTGGTTTTTGTAAAAATTCGTTTTTTTTCCTTTTAAAAGGGGACTATTTTTCTAATATATTTTTAACAATCAATTATTTTCTACAATAATTTTTTCTGATTAAAATAGGGGCCCCAAATAATAACTATAATTTTATTTATAAAAACAAGCACAAATTTTGCTGATCACAATAACTAATCTGAAAATATAAACTTTTTAACCAAAAAAAAATTTTTAATTTTTTTTTAAAAAAATTTTAAATTTTCAAAATAAATCCCTTATTTTTTTAAATCAAAATAAATTTTGAATTACCTGAGATTTATTGGTATTTGTAAATATTGTTTTTTCCCCTGTTAAAATCAGCCTATTTTTCTAATAAAATTTTTAACAATCATTATTATTCTATAACAATATTTCTGATTAAAATAGCTGCCCAAATTATAATTACTAAAAAAACACAACATTTTGATAAACCAAAAAAAAAAACAATCTTAAATATAAAGTTTAACCCAAATTTTTTTCTAATATTTATAAACAAAATTTAAATTTTCAAAATAAATCCCTTTAAAGTTTAAATAAAAATACGGGGGCTCATCCGGCGATAACGCGTCTTATCAATATCGTATCCGTATCACCCTGCCCTGGTGAAGGGGGATGTCAAGTCTATTGTTCTTGGCCGAAATAGCGGCCCGGGATAGGCCGCGTTGTTCTCTTGTCAACACGGCCTATCCAAATCCCTAAATTAAATTTTTGCTTTCCCCCGAGGTCCCTGGAGACGATTGTGAACGTGTCCACCGGAGACGCTGGAGGAGGCCCTGAGGAAGGCCCTGGGTGAAAGGGTACCCGGGGGTTTGCGGGAGCGCGCCCGTTCTTGGAACCGGTGGGGGGAGGCAGCGGTTTCCTTAAATTGGTGCGGGGAAAAAACGTCCCCCATATAGGCTCCATGCCTCTAAAAGTTGCCCGCCAAACTAAAATTTTCTTTTTTTTGCGCGATCTCCGCTCCCTGCTGTACCACCGTCAGACCATCGCGCTCCAGCAGGCTCATCTAAGCAATTAATTTTAATTTTAATTTGAGTTGCACCGCGCCATTTTTTTTTAAATAACTTATAATTGTTATTCATTAACGGGTGAGAAAGTTTTCTTAGTGTCAATCTTAGCAGGCGTAATATAAATACAAACAAAGTTAGGATTTTAGCCCACACACACTAATAGTTATTTCGGTTTTTTTTTCATAAACCAAGACTCCTGATCGAGAAAATAAGTATGGGTTTATGATTTTATATTTAAGCGCCGGCAAGAAATTAAACAAGAAAGCTCGTTTTTAGGGACCTAACCCCAAATGTTTTACGGAAGGGGAAGTGGCCACATTAAAAAAAAAACTTGGTTAGTTAGGGCAATTTTTATTATTATTTTTATTATTTTTTTATTATTGCATATAAACCACGGGAAACACCCCCCCTTGGGGTCGGTTGCAACACAACCCGGTCTAACGGGGGGGTTTTCCTTTTAGTAGGAAAAGGGGGGGGTTTTGGTAGGCCAATAGCTTGTTTGGTTCTGGGGGTTATTAGGAGCAAATGCCTGTATTCTAATAAAAGGGGGGGTCAGATAAACTGTAGGGTGTCACGGTGGGGGACGAACAATCGGGTTTCCGGTTGACCCAGGGGCTGGTCCCTTGCATTGGGGGAAGGGCCGAAAAGAAAAAAGGCTCTCTGGGTTGGGTCTTAGATGGAGTAAAAACTTTGTTGTTATCCATTTCTGTTTAAATAATCAATACTTTTTTTACTGTTGTTGCTACAACAACGTAAATACCTGTTATTTTGTTTTACAAAAAATTATGGTTTCACAGACCACCTACCCCTTCTAGCATAAAGATAAGAAGTGGAGAAAGTCCCCGGGATCATTTTTTATAAAGTAATTTTAGATAATAAAAATTATAGTTTTAACCTACTTATTTCCCTTTAAATATCGAAAAGGGTTTTTTTTTTTTTGACGGTGGAAAACAGAAGCTATTTAAACACAAAAAGTAAGAAAATTTGGATTTATCACGGGGTAGTTTTTTTTCATTAAATAGTTCATGTAGGGAAGAAAATTTGCCCCCTATTAGCTAATATTTGTCAAAGAGGTAATGAGCAGGGACTCCCCCCACAAATTTAATAAGGCAAATAAACAGACAACTTTTTAAAATTAAAAACTGAATAACCCCATAATCCTATAAAACTAGATAACATTTAACTCAACATAAATATGTTTTTTTAAAAAGTAGCAAATTTAACCCAGCAAATACTCAGCAAATTAAAATTTAAAAACAAGCACTTTTTTAACCCTGTAACAGAGAGAATTGAAAACCCTTTTGGGGGGCTGTTGAATTATGATTAATAAAAAATGCTAGTTTTTTAAAAAATAGCAAAATTTTAAACCCCAGAAATATCAGAAAATTAAATTTTAAAAACAAGCACTTTTTAAGCCAGTAACAGAAGAGAATTTAAATACCTTTTTTTTTTTTTTGTTTTTTTTTTTTTTTTTTTCCCTTTTTCAAATTTTTTTTTTTTTTTTTCTTTTTTTTTTGTTGGGGCGTTGAAATTTTATTGTTATAAATGCTAGCTTTTAAAACAGTGAAATTTAACCCACAAATACTCAGACAATTTAAAAATTTTAAAAAAAACCTTTTTGCCCAAGTAAAAAGAAGGAAATTTTAAATACCTTTGTGGAGTGTTGAAATTTTGATTAGATTAAAAAATGCTAGCTTTTAAAAAAGAGCAAATTTAACCTAGCAAAACTAGACAATTTAAAATTTAAAAACAAGCACTTTTAAGCCAAGTAAAGAAAGAATTAAATACCCTTGTGTGGGGGCTGTTGAAAATTTGATTTGATTAATAAATGCTGCTTTTAAAACATAGCAAATTTAACCCCAACAAATACCCCGGCAATTTAAAATTTAAAATCAAGCATTTTAAACCAGTAACAGAATAGATTGAAATACCCGTGTGGAGGGGTGAATTATATTAGATTAATAAATTAGTTTTAAAACAGTAGCAAATTTTAACCCCACAAATCCGCAAAATTTAAAAATTTTAAAAACAAAAAAAATTTTGCCATGTAACAGAAAGAATTAATACCCCTTTTGGGGGTTTAATTTGATTAGATTAATAAATGCTAGTTTTTTTAAAAAAGTAGCAAATTTAAACCCCAAACAAATACCAACAATTTAAAATTTAAAAACAACACTTTTAGCCATTACAGAAAAATTTTAAAAACCTTTTGTGGAGGCTGTTGAATTTTATTAGATTAAAAAAATTTAGCTTTTTAAAAAAGTAGCAAATTTAACCCCAAATTTAAATACCCAACAAATTTAAAATTTAAATCAAACTTTTAAGCCATTAACAGAAAGAATTTTAAATACCTTGTGTACTGTGAATTATGATTTTGATTAAAAATGCTAGCTTTTAAAACAGTACAAAAATTTAAACCCCAGAAAAAAAAGACAAATTTTAAAAATTTTAAAAACAAACATTTTTTAAACAAAGTAACAGAAGAGAAATTTAAATACCTTGGGGGGGAATGCGAATTTTATTTGATTAATCAGCTTTAAAAAGGCTTTCCCTTAAAATCCAAATTTTAAAATTAAATAAATGAACAAAACCCCTTTACGGAGAGATGATCCTTTTTCAATTTCATCAAAATAGGCGGGGAAAAATCGTTTTTCCCCAATTTGAAACAATATTATTTTAAAACCCCTTATTTGGGACATCGAAATTTAAAGAAAAAAAAAAACGGCTTTAAAAGAAAAATTTTTTTGCGTGGGGCCGGATTGAACGGAGTGCTTTTTTTAATTTGGGTGAAAAATCCCCTTCTCCACCTTTGGGTGAAAATTCCCTGGGGTTTTTTTTTTACTGTTACATTAGAACAAGGGGCGCAGATTGTCTTGGCATCAAAATCAGGACGAATGGTGCACCTTCATTTTGACTTGTGACCGCAAAACACACTATCCCCTGGTTCAAATACCTGGGGGAAAATTTTAAAATCTCCCGCGGTTCATTAGCCTAGAAAAGTTTTAATAATTTTTCAAACAACCCACTCCATAGATTCCTTCAACAGGGCCGGGGGGGTTTTCCCCAAATTTTCCCCCGGGGGTACACTTATGTGTGTGTGAACTTGAAACCCTTTCCCTTTAAAAATTTTAATTTGTTTGGTAGAAAGACCAAAACTATAGTATGAAGACATTACTACTTTTTTTTACCCGGGGGGCAGATCTATCAAAAACTTGTCGGTATGCGTTTTTTATTCACCGCACACAGGTAGCGTATTTAAGGCGTCCGCCCAAAGCCCGGAGGGCGGGGTTTGATTCCCGTTCGGTACATGACCAAAGGTTCAGCCCTCCCGCAAACGTGCCCAAAGGGGTTTTTTCCCCACCCTTCGTGAAAATGCGGGGACATTTTCCTCCCCCTATCTACTTAGCGGGGTTCATATTGGTTTTACTTCGAACACTGAGGCAAAGGGGGACACTATCCCAAATATTAAAAACCTGTGTGAAATCGTCCCTTTCCCTTTAAAAATTAACAACAATTCTTACGTTTTTTTTATTGACAATCAACAATAAATTTACAAGCGCAATATTATTTAGGTCTTTCGACTTGGGGGTACTTGAGTATAATAGGGGGTTTGCCCGTTTAAAGTTATGCTGTAATCACTTATTGAGACTTTGAATATGTTAAATAGGGAGTATTTGACAGAACTTTTTTTTTTTCACCTAGAAATTTTTTGTACTGAGATCACCGACTTGACGTATGAATAGGGGTTCTGAGTTTAAAAAATCACATGGCCCGGGGGTATGATAAATACCAGCAAATTTTTAAAGAAAACCTTTCATTGACTTATTTATTATTTGTAAACTTCCCAGAAACCTTTCATTAACTAAATGGCTTTGATGCCCCTCTAGTGGGCTGATAAGCAAGCAACAAACCCTGTACGGGAATTTAAAAAATATTAATATATATTAATATTAAATAATGTATAACCTTTAACCCTGTTCCTATGTTAAATACCCAGGGGGAAAAAAAAACATGGCGGCTATATATTTTTATAACTAAATAATAACTTTTAATAGTTTATAAGTAAAATTTGGAAAAAAATCCGGGTTATATAACTTTTAGATACATTCCCAAAGTTTTTTTTAAATACCCTTTCTATTCGATATGTAAGTACCGTTTTCCCCTCAAAAATTTTAACCCCACCCCAAGGGTGGGCCCGGGCTGCAATCTTGTTCAGGCAACAGCGGGGTACGCTTTGGCGCAGAATAAAAAGCAAAAGAGGTCACAACTGGGTTTCTTTATGCATGGCGCCCAATGAATAAGTTTGGTTTAGCAAAAGGGGGTGCAAAAAGGGCGAAAGAAACCTGCTTTATTATTACACCTATAAATATTAGAGTAGATATCAAACTTTTCTATGTTAAGATGGGGTATTTCCCATTAAAATTGATATACGGAAACCCCCTCTGTCCACGGGGGTGAGTTTTAACCCCCAAACGCCAAGCTGTCCCAAAGGTTTTATTCACCCGGGGTTTCCCCACCCTCCCTCCACGCAGATGAAAGGGAATTCAAGCGAGGAGTCCTTTTTAAAGGGAAAACAAACTCGTTGTTCTTTTACTTATCAAAAATGCTTTTTAAATAAAAACGTAGTTTTTTGTGGCAAATTACGGGGGAATTCTTGTATATTAGAAATGGCCAGGAAGGGATGGGGGCGAGAGAGCTGTCATAGACTTTGGGCATGGAGCATGACACTTTTCCCACAAATTCGGGGGAATTTTATCAGCATTCTACTTTACGCATAAATTTCCTTTAGTGAAATAAATATCCTTTTTAAAAATTGGGTTTTTTTATCCCTTTTCCCACAAATTCGGGTAATTTTTTCTGCATTATACTTTGCATAAATTTCCTATAGTGTAAAAAATACATTTTTCCAAACCCCCCAGATCACCAAGCTTCCAACGAGTTTTTTTACCTTGGTTTCCCCACCCCCCCTCCGCCAGCTGTGCGAGGAGGCCTTTGTTTTAACACCCAATATGATTACAGGGATAGTAAAGGGCAGTGTTAGAGCAAAATTTTCTTCTTTAAGATAGTTTTTTTTAGATAGTTTACTTGGGTTTTTACATAATTCATGTATATTAAAAAAGGAAGGGAGTAAGAATGGTTTTTTCTAGTATTTGGTTTTAAAAAGATACAATTTGAATCTTTTACTCTGCACCCCCTAATGGAGTGTGGCGAGTTCATAGACTTTGGGCAGTGGAGCTTAAACACGTCAAAGTTCAACCAAAGTAGTAGCGAAACTGCCCTTTAACGGTAAATTATTTGTTCGCTTGGTGTGCCTGTTTTTTACGGGGCTTATTTCCTGTCAGTCACACCCCAGAAGGGAAAACCCTGGGAGGGTGGGTGGGGGTTCTTTGGGAAATTTTTCCATCCGGGGGGAAGGGGGGATTCCGGCCACCAGCTCCCTTGCGATGTCGAAATGAACTACCCCCTTTAGTGGGGGGGGGGATTCAACTGCCTAAAAATGAAGGCTGATTTCCATGTTGGGGGTGGTACGTCTTTGAGCCTGCGGATACGCTTTGGCTCAGAATGAATACAAAGTGGGTTTTCACAATGTTGATGTACTGCATGGCGCCGAAAGAAAAGTTTTGGGTTTTGCAAACGGTGGTGCAAAATGGACAAAAGTGTCTTGCGTCGCAACACGTCTTCCATAAGTCCCTTTGTAAAACCAGGGACGCAGCGAAGTGGGCGGGGGTGCCTGCCGACTCTGTTCCACTGCCTTTTAAAAATAGTGAAGAAGACCCCCGGCAGGAAAGAATCCCGGATACTCATGGTCAGGCAAAGGCGTACTAAGCCCAAAGGGCCCGGGGTTTTATTTCCCTGTCCGGGGCCCTGTGGTTAATTTACGTGTGTGAATTGTCACCTTACCTTAAAGCAGCAATATTATTTAGGTGATTGTCAGGATAGCGGGGGGGGAGCATGAAAACGAAAACCCTGCCTGGTAGCGGAGTTGGGGGTTTAAACATTTCCCTGTCAAAGGCTGAATATATTCTGGCTATTTTAAACTCTCGCTCACGCAAATGCGGGACACTATCCCAAAATATTAAATACCGTGTGTGAATCGTCACCTTCCTTAAATATTAACAAATATTTTTCTATTTTTTTTATTGACAATCAACAATTAAATTTACAAGGCAAATTTTTAGGTCTTTGCCGTGTGAGTACTTGACGTATGAATAGGGGTTCTCCCTTTTAAAATATATGCTGTATATCAAAGACTTGGAGTATGAAAATGTTAAATGTGAGTTTAGACAGAACTTTTATTTGCTTTCTACCCCAAATTATTTGTACTGCGACACCTGCTTTACGTATGAAAACGGGGGTTTGCCGTTAAAAAAATCACATCCGGGGGTTGATAAATCTCAGAAATTGTTTAAAAAACCTTTCATTGCCCCATTTATTATTTGTAAACTCTCCCAGAAACCTTACATTAACTAAAATGGCTTTTGATGCCATTGTGGGCCAAAAGCAGCACGACAAAACCCGTACGGATTAAATAATATTAAAATTAAAAAATGTATAACCTTTACAATGTCCCATGTTAAATACCTAGGGGAAAAAAAATCCTGGCGGGTATATATATATTTTGATAACAAAAATAAAACTTTTACATAAGTTTTTAAGTAAAATACTAGGGAAAAAACACGGTGTTATGTATATAGTATTTTGCTAAGTAGCGCCTTTTAACTGTGGTCATTCTTTTTTTTAGTGCAATGATAACTAAATACCCCTTTTCAATTCGTTTTACAGTACAAATTTTCAGAGTTAGCCATTTAATTTATCTGTACTTAGTCCGCTCTTGCAGAAAGGGGGAGAGAATTATTAACAATATCGAATTGTGCGGGGTTATCGCCTATTAAAGGGGGAATAAACTAATCGGGCCGTCGTAAAGGGGCTCATAAAATTTTGGTCTCTGGGTTTGAATCCAATTAGACACACGAATTAAAACTACAGTAAAATTTACCCTGCAAAACGGGGTCCGCTAAAACACCCTCCTCAGGCATTGAAGGTATCTGCAAAGTGGTGCATTGTGGTGGGCTTAAAAATTTATGGGGTATATTGCGAACATTAAATTCAATATTATTCCCCCTTGAGAGCTGACTTGGGGGGCCCCCTTTCCGGAATGTAAAAGCGAATTGCCCCTATAACGGGGCTTTTTAACTGCCTTACAGGGGGTTTATTTTTGAAACAAATGACCCTCAAGGTGTGGAGGTTATTTCTCGGGACGTCGCCCCCAGAAGGGAATAACCGGGGGGGGGGGAAAAAACCCGGGAACAACCCCGGCTCTTAGGGGGGGGTGGGGAGGAAAAGTGAAAGGCTGATTGGTCATCAGAAGCCACGAGCCCGTTTTGTCATTTAATACGGGGATCCGGGGAGAAAATTTTTGGGCGCGGCCCCCGGGGGGCTCAGCTTTACCAAAAAATACAGCGCCCTAAAATTTATGATAAAAACACCTCTATCCACCAATTTAAAAACTCCAAGCCTCTATCCACCAATTAATTAATTAAAAACCCCAAGTCCGGGGATGCCCAAAAAAATAAAAAAAAAAATACAACACCTCTTCCCACCAATTAACAATATTTAATTAAAGATAATTAATCAAAAATAACCAAAATGTCCCGGGTTTGTAGGGGGGGGGGAGGAGGAAAAGGGGGGGGAGGGGTTGGGGGCAGGGGGGGGGGAGGGGTGGGGGCAGGGGGGGGGGGGAGCAGGGGGGGAAAACGGGAAAAAAAACACTGGACGTATGGGCCAGGTGGTCCCGCTGACTATGATAGGTTTTTTTTCCCAAAAGGTTTCATTTTCTACCTTACGCAAAAAAGGGGACACTTACCTTTTAAATTTTTCATTAATACAAAACCCACACGGGGTTACCCGTGACCCCCCTGGGGGATTGTTTAAAAATAGCTTAATTAAAAAACTAATTAAAAATCCGGCTTCCAAGTGCATTCAGGGGCCCTCTCCCAAAACCTATTTTGAAATCTCAGATCTCTGCGTGCCGTAGTTTTGGCTGGGCATCCACACAAACAAAAAGACAAACATTCCCTTTTTTTTTTTAGAGATTCCTGTTCCATTTTAAAATAAATATGCGGATAGCACGCAAGAGAGAAAACAAGATCGAAAGTCTCAATATCGAATTTATTCCACTGCACCCCAACGTGATTCGAACTGAATCCTAAAGATGAACATGACAGTTGAGCATGTTTCACCGAACTACAGTCCCATTTTCATAGGAACAACTAGATCTAACTTCCGTATTCATACGTCAAGACAAGTGATTGCAGAACCTATTAATACCTATAAAATATCACGACACTGTAGTTATTTTTAAAAAATTTTGGGTGAAAAAAGGGTTTTTATTTCCCACAAGTCATTTGTATAGAAAATTGGAATTACATATAAACAGTGTTTTTCCACAGATTTTTTACTACCGGTTTGGGCTTTACTACATTATTCCCCGTCAAGTTAATCTAATGCGAGCCTGACGACTTTTTATCCCCGTGACCACCGATGTATAAAAAGGAGAGGGTGAAATCATAAACAAAACCTTCCAAATGCCCGTATGGCCCCAAACTACCTCCTCAGTCACCCGGCCGGGATTCGAACCTCCAAACTCCTGTCATCAGTAGTCTATAGCCTATGCGAAAGTAGAGCGTTAGACCCTGCGGCCCCGAAGCATGATTACCACTTTGTCCTCTAGTGTAGGCCAGTTTGATTATTACTCTTTTTTAACACCACGTTTACTAACCGCTCGGGTTATAATACGCTTAATTACTATTACGTAATGGACTAAAAATTGGGAAGGTTGCACCCTATTTGGCAGGGAGCGAGAGTGAAAAAAACCACCCCAGTTCACCCAACCCCGATTAAACCTCAGTCTCACCCCACCCCCGTCCTCGGTAGTCTAGCTCAACACCAATTGGGCGTTAGCCAGCGTCACCGAGGAGGTATCTATAACCTGCACTCTTTGTAGAGAATTAACAATCTTTACGAGGCTGGCTCTTCTTAGTACACTTCAACCAACAAAATATTACAACGGTTGAAAGGAGAAGACCGCGATCCAACAGATTAGGAATTGGGGAAGTTGAATCCACATTTGCGTATAGGGAGAGTGGAAAACACCCTGTTTACCCTACCCAAGATTCGAACCCCAAACTCCCCGTCCTGACCCTTGGCTCTACACGAAATAAGTGCGTTAGTCAATACACCCCCGAGGGAAATTATTTTAGAAACAACAGTTTTATTAAATGCAATTTTAAATATCAATTAATATTCGCAAAATATTTTGATGAATAATATATATAACTTTTACAAAAATCCATAAATAATTATTAAATACAATTTTAATGCTTGAAACTATATTTTGTTGACATAATAAATAAATTCACACACAAAAAATTAGCCACTTAAACGCAAGCCAAAATTAGAGGAAGTGCGCCCACATTTTGCAAAGAGGGAGAATGGAAAGTCTATTATAAAAACATTCTTGAATACACGCGACGCTGATGAAGGAATATATAATATTGAATACTATGCATGAATTTGTTTAGTTTACCTGTATATTTATTAAAACCTATAATATCCATTTATATACACCCACAGCCTCCCGTCGTTCAATATGTCTAATATTTATCACAAGAAAGACGTAAGGCTGAATATATTAGATTTACTAAGGGAATGTACCTCAATTTTCTAGAGTTGTAAGTGAAAAACGATTTATGAAAATTTACACAAAAATAGCTTGCTGCGGATCAAACCTGAACTTCCATAACCTGTATCTAAAATGAAAACTCAAACGTGATCTGGCGCACATATTATTTATAGATCACACGAACTTGACCATTTTAACACCGCGTCTTACTACCCGTTTGGGTTATGCGCTTAAGTATTAATTACACTAATGGATTAGGAATTGGGAAGTTTTAACCCGCATTTGCGTATTGTGAGAGTGAAAAAACTAACCCACCCCCAGATCTAAGACAGCACTCTCGCAGTATACTAAACTGCAGGGAGTTCAATCTGGTCCCTGGCTGCACCTTCTTTGGTCAGTTAGGGGTCTCCAGCTCAAATGATTATATTTGACATAGGTTTGGTAACAACATAATTACTTTTATTTTTAAACAATGAAAAATTACTCTAAGGGAGTAAGGACCAGGAATTGAACCCGCATTTGGTGGAGAGAGAGATTGGGAAGCATTTATGGAATCGATCTCCCGGCAAAACATCATGACACGGATCTAATATCGTGTTTCGAACCATGTCCTGGTTACCTACCGTCATAAACATACTAGCTGTTTTGTATCGCAGGCCTGACGCTTTAGACAGCGTTGTGTTGTGAAGTTCCATTTTACCTCCACGAAAATTCTGTACATTTCAGTTCTATCACTGGTATTTAGAGTGTTCGTTAAGTGGGGGTTCGGATCTCTGCTGATTAGTATCCACTTATACCTTCGCATATATAGGACAACCGTGCCATAGTACGGTCCAAGGAGTAAAAAATGGCGGTCATGTCTTGGCAAGTGTGAACAGTCTACCTCTCTTTTTCACTCAAATGTGGGTTCATTAAATTACTCTAGCAATTCGTCTAGCATGTTGAGCCTCCAGTGACTGACCACGGAGTGTTACTGAGGTAGCCCAGCGTCTAGCATGTTGAGCTCCAGTGACTGACACGGATCGTGTTACTGAGGTAGCCCGGCGTCTAGCATGTTGAGCCTCCAGTGACTGACCACGGACGTGTTATTGAGGTAGCCCGGCGTCTAGCATGTTGAGCCTCCAGTGACTGACACGGACGTGTTACTGAGGTAGCCCAGCGTCTAGCATGTTGAGCTCCAGTGACTGACCACGGACGTGTTATTGAGGTAGCCCGGCGTCTAGCATGTTGAGCTCAGTGACTGACCACGGACGTGTTACTGAGGTAGCCGGCGTCTAGCATGTTGAGCCTCCAGTGATGACCACGGACGTGTTACTGAGGTAGCTCAGCGTTCTAGCATGTTGAGCCTCCAGTGACTGACCACGGACGTGTTACTGAGGTAGCCCAGCGTCTAGCATGTTGAGCCTCCAGTGACTGACAGGACGTGTTACTGAGGTAGCCAGCGTCTAGCATGTTGGCCTCAGTGACTGACCCCGGGGCGTGTTACTGAGGTAGTCAGCGTCTAGCATGTTGAGCCTCCAGTGACTGACCACGGACGTGTTATGAGGTAGCCCGTTAGCATGGGCTCCCGTGATGACCCGGACGTGTTATGGGTAGCCGGGTCTGATGTTGAGAGTGACGACACGGAGTGTTTGGGTGCCGGGTCTGCTGTTTAGCCTCAGTGATGCCCCCGGATTGTTCTGAGGTGTCAGGTTGATGTTGAGTCCAGTGAGACCCGGCGTGTTTTGAGGTAGCCCCGGTCTGCTGTTGGCCCCCGTGATGCCCCGGAGTTATGGGTAGTCCGGTTGCTGTTTACCTCCGTGATGGGGCCCCGGTTTTTGAGGTAGCTCAGGTTAGCTGTTGAGCTAGGATGACCCCGGGGTTGTTATGGGTGCCGGGTTAGCATGTTGAGCCACCCCTGGGGTGACCAGGAGTTTTACTGAGGGGTCCGGGGTCTGCATGTTTAGCTCCAGTGAGACCGGACGTGTTACTGAGGTGCCGGTTAGCTGTTGAGCCCCCGTGACGACCCGGAGTGTTATGAGGTGCCCCGGTCTAGATGTTTAGCCCAGTGCTGACACGGACGTGTTACGAGGTCCCAGGTTAGGCTTGTGGGGTTTATGTGGAAAACATCCCCGGAGTTTGGCTCGCCTGGCCCGGGAAAGAAGGATCGTGAAGGCTTTAGTAACCCGATCAAGGGGGTGTAGGAAAGTAAAACAGATGACGAACATTATTCGAGTTTTTGCAGGGTGTGTTTAATTGTGGATGCCCCTTATATTTTGGGGATACCCCAAATCGGACTTGGAAGATGTAAAAAAATTTTTGTGCGATCATAAAAATCGAACTAATAGGACGGACACTAAAAACAGTTTTGACAAACCGTAGAAAAAATTTTGAGGGTATTTCAAACTCAAAATGCCAGAGACAGGAAAAAGCTCGGACCCCAAACTATAGAAATGTTCCCCTTTTAATAAGCGGACCCCTTTGGGAAAGGAGTAGATTTTTTAAAAATGTTAATTTTTGCAACCAGGGACGTGCACAGAAATTATTATACTTGGGGAGGGGAGGGGGGAGGCAAAGTAAATAAGTTCAAATCAATCAATCCATTACTCGTATAAGACTCATACTTTAACAATTACTTATGAGGCTATATATAGTTTATTACAGTATAAACTAGAGCGTACAGCTAGTTATTTACTGTAATGATAAATAAGCATTCATTTACCTATTATAACAAGAAAAAATTAAATTATAAATGCAAATGTAATGTCTTAAAATCTGCATAATAATTGCTTTGTATGAATATTTTATTTATCCTTATGTTCAACCCGGAGGGGTGGGGTTTCCCCCTTTCCCCCGTGTGTGCACCACTGACAACAATCAACAGATAATGTAAATACCAACAGTTCTAAAGGGGAAGTTTCATGGGTTTAGTTTGTAAAATACAACTTCAATATTAATTGTAATTGTTGTTTTTTGCTGTCACGGCTTGTTCCTCCCTCGGTCCCATTGGCAGCTTTAAAATAGTAACTATATTGTTTGTGGCTAGGAGTACTTCCGCGTGATGGGGCTTCCCAGTCAAGTGGAACGCGTGGGTAGTTGTTTTGTGAGGTTGTGTAAGGTGTTATTGCACGTGTTTTGTTATTAATTTTTGAGAGAACCTTATGGCGAACGGGGCGTGTTGGTATGGGGCCCGGATCCCAAATGTGTTTGTTTTATTAGAGCTACTGAACCGTGCTGTGATTTTTACTTTCACAGCAGTTTCATGCAGTGCTGCTCACTTTATTGGCAATAGAGCATCCAAGTACAGCAATAAGGCTCATTGACGTATCTCAAGTGCAGTGCTGTGTAGGGTAACTCATCATATTCCCCATTACTTGTTAATTTCCAATTGGTCCCCGTTATGAATGCGAGGTGTGGGCATCAATCAATATTGTTGTTAAATTTGGGAAAGTACATGTCCAGACGATCGGTGTATTGATGGGCACTTGCGGAATTTTCTTCAAAATGGATATTGCTTAAAAAAAACACCATGTGCATCATATAAATGATAGAACAAACCCTAAAAACACTCCTATTTTAATGTTGGGAGCTCTGTGACAGTAGCCTTCCAAAATAGGCTGTGAACCACTGGACCCTAAAATTATTGAAGGAAAGATAGTAGACTTAAGAAAACGGAGTGTACGACTTTGGGGAAATGATTCAGGGATAGTTAAAAATGGTTTTTTTCGAAAAGAAATTCGTGTTAAGGCCCTTTATTCTAAAACATTCCCCCCAG
>JBCFYV010000024.1:4638961-4663745 GCA_039000515.1 Timema cristinae
GGTGGTAGTGAGTCTCTGAACAGCAGTGTTTATTCTATGCCCTTGGATGGTGGTAGTGAGTCTCTGAGACAGCCAGTGCTTATTCTATGCCCTTGGATGGTGGTAGTGAGTCTCTGAGACAGCCAGTGTTTATTCTATGCCCTTGGATGGTGGGAGTGAGTCTCTGAACAGCCTGTTTATTCTATGCCCTTGGATGGTGGTAGTGAGTCTCTGAGACAGCCAGTGCTTATTCTATGGCCCTTGGATGGTGGTAGTGAGTCTCTGAAACAGCCAGTGCTTATTCTATGGCCCTTGGATGGTGGTAGTGAGTCTCTGAGACAGCCGTGCTTATCTATGCCCTTGGATGGTGGTAGTGATCTCTGAGACAGCCAGTGCTTATTCTTGCCCTTGGATGGTGTAGTGAGTCTCTGAGACAGCCAGTGCTTATTCTATGGTCCTTGGATGGTGGTAGTGAGTCTCTGAGACAGCCAGTTTATTCTATGGCCCTGGATGGTGGTAGTGAGTCTCTGAGACAGCCAGTGTTTATTCTATGGCCCTTGGATGGTGGTAGTGAGTCTCTGAGACAGCCATGCTTATTCTATGACCCTTGGATGGTGGTAGTGAGTCTCTGAGACAGCCAGTGTTTATTCTATGTCCCTTGGATGGTGGTAGTGAGTCTCTGAAGACAGCCAGTGCTTATTCTATGGCCCTTGGATGGTGTAGTGAGTCTCTGAACAGCCAGTGTTTATTCTATGGCCCTTGGATGGTGGTAGTGAGTCTCTGGACAGCCAGTGCTTATTCTATGGCCCTTGGATGGTGGTAGTGAGTCTCTGAGACAGCCAGTGCTTATTCTATGGCCCTTGGATGGTGGTAGTGAGTCTCTGAGACAGCCAGTTTTATTCTATGGCCCTTGGATGGTGGTAGTGAGTCTCTGAAACAGCCAGTGTTTATTCTATGGCCCTTGGATGGTGGTAGTGAGTCTCTGAGACAGCCAGTGCTTATTCTATGGCCCTTGGATGGTGGTAGTGAGTCTCTGAGACAGCCAGTGTTTATTCTATGGCCCTTGGATGGTGGTAGTGAGTCTCTGAGACAGCCAGTGCTTATTCTATGGCCCTTGGATGGTGGTAGTGAGTCTCTGAGACAGCCAGTGTTTATTCTATGCCCTTGGATGGTGGTAGTGAGTCTCTGAACAGCCAGTGCTTATTCTATGCCCTTGGATGGTGGTAGTGAGTCTCTGAGACAGCCAGTGTTATTCTATGTCCCTTGGATGGTGTAGTGAGTTCTCTGAGACAGCCATGTTATTCTATGCCCTTGGATGTGGTAGTGAGTCTCTGAGACAGCCAGTGTTATTCTATGGCCCTTGGATGGTGGTAGGAGTCTCTGGCAGACAGTGTTTTCTATGGCCTTTGATGGTGTAGTGAGTCTCTGAGACACAGTGTTATTCTATGGCCCTTGGATGGTGGTAGTGAGTCTCTGAGACAGCCAGTGTTATTCTATGGCCCTTGGAGTGGTATGAGTTTGAACAGATGTATTCTAATGGTCTTGATGGTGGATAGGAGTCTCTGAAAGCATTGCTTATCTTGGTCCCTTGATGGTGGTAGTGAGTCTCTGAGACAGCCAGTGCTTATTTATGTTGGATGGTGGTAGTATCTCTGAGACGCCAGTGCTTATTCTTGTCCTTGGTATGGTGGTAGTGAGTCTCTGAGACAGCCAGTTTTATTCTATGCCCTTGGATGGTGTATGGTCTCGAAACACCAAGTGCTTATTCTATGCCCTTGATTTTTTTTTTTTTTTTTTTTTTTTTTTTTTTTTTTTTTTTTTTTTTTTTTTTTTTTTTTTTTTTTTTTTTTTTTTTTTTTTTTTTTTTTTTTTTTTTTTTTTTTTTTTTTTTTTTTTTTTTTTTTTTTTTTTTTTTTTTTTTTTTTTTTTTTTTTTTTTTTTTTTTTTTTTTTTTTTTTTTTTTTTTTTTTTTTTTTTTTTTTTTTTTTTTTTTTTTTTTTTTTTTTTTTTTTTTGGCCCTTGGATGGTGGTAGTGAGTCTCTGAGACACCAGTGTTTATTCTATGTCCTTGGATGGTGGTAGTGAGTCTCTGAGAACAGCCAGTGCTTATTCTATGGCCCTTGGATGGTGGTAGTGAGTCTCTGAAACAGCCAGTGTTATTCTATGCCCTTGGATGGTGTAGTGAGTCTCTGAACAGCCAGTGTTTATTCTATGGCCCTTGGATGGTGGTAGTGAGTCTCTGAGACAGCCAGTGTTATTCTATGGCCCTTGGATGGTGGTAGTGAGTCTCTGAAACAGCCAGTGCTTATTCTATGGCCCTTGGATGGTGGTAGTGAGTCTCTGAAACAGCCAGTGTTTATTCTATGGCCCTTGGATGGTGGTAGTGAGTCTCTGAAACAGCCAGTGCTTATTCTATGGCCCTTGGATGGTGGTAGTGAGTCTCTGAAACAGACAGTGTTTATTCTATGGCCCTTGGATGGTGGTAGTGAGTCTCTGAAACAGCCAGTGCTTATTCTATGGCCCTTGGATGGTGGTAGTGAGTCTCTGAGACAGCCAGTGTTTATTCTATGGCCCTTGGATGGTGGTAGTGAGTCTCTGAAACAGCCAGTGCTTATTCTATGGCCCTCGGATGGTGGTAGTGAGTCTTTGAGACAGCCCGTGTTTATTCTATGTCCCTTGGATGGTGGTAGTGAGTTTCTGAGACAGCCCGTGTTTATTCTATGGCCCTTGGATGGTGGTGGTGAGTTTTTGAGATAGCCAGTGTTTATTCTATGGTCCTTAGAAAGCATGGACCTATATAAATTGAGAGTAAGATGAATCAACGATGGGTATAAAGAGGAATTAGAAATGTTACTTTTTAATTGCTACGGTGCCGAGCTTGAAGGTGAGACTACCTGTACTCCATCATGTAAATGTTAATGATACGTAGTAATTACCTAATGAGGTAATTGCAAGATCTTTGGGTAGCTACGGAAACGTTTCTTGGTTTATTTAGTTTAATATATTTAGACTATTTTAGATATTGTATTTTTTAAATTTGGGTGGCTCAGAAAATAATCTTTGGAATGGGCCAATAGTTATAAAGTTATCAAATATATCTTAGAACAAGTAGGCTTGATTTCCTATCCTTTAATGAGAAAGTATTTGTGTTGGGGTATGTATCTTGGATTTATAACTACCAAATCAAAATCACAATTAAAATCCTCCTTCAGGAGTTGTTTAATTGATATTTAAAGAGGCAAATACCCGTTTCAATGAAATATTCTTAGCGGGGTTTGGTATGAAAGGGATTCAGGTGATAACCGAATGAGTGTCTAGAATAGGGTGGTTCTATTGTGAGGAGCCGTTCAAATGTATTTTTTTAAATTTAAACTATTGCTAAAGAATCATTATATTGAAACAGACTCAAGTGCTTCATATGAACGGGAAAATACGTTCCCACCTGATTAATCCAGGTGCTACTGGGTTTGTGTATCGATTATCCTACTCAGGAGAAGCAGTGCAGTTGTCTTTTATATGGCGTGAAGTTGGGAGTTTTGTGCCGTGGCAACTTTTAGGAGGACACCTTTTCTGACCATATTAAAGGTGTATGGGACAGGTGGTTCCGGGAAGAATAATTTAATTTGTTCGTGAAGGTTTTATGCAAGTCCACATTTTGATTTGTTGTCACTTTTGGGAGTCACAACTTTCACAACAAACAATTTGTTTTTAATTATTCTCTTTTTTCTTTTAATCGTTTCTACATTATTGAAACACTAAATTATGAAAATAACCGTTTGGATGTTTCTTTATTGTGGAAGTGGAGTTTGTGGTTCAATTAAAAAAGTTTACAAACGATAAGAAAATAATAATGATCTCCACATTAGGGATTTAAAACCAATGTTTGAAATACAAATCATCTTCTAGCTGTTAGTTATCACAACTCCGTGTACAGTACATAGCATTGCATAGGTTTGTTAAGTTAGCTGCAATCCTGTTGTGAATTAAGTTCAATCTCGATAATATTTGCAAAGCCCTGTACTCGAGAGAATTTGGGGGTGGCGGGGAGTATATACCATTAACATGTGTTGGACTTTGCTGGATGAAGTTGTTTGTCATTAGATTTAGAATGAAGCACCCCAGGGAAAAAAGCCTTCAATTTGACTATGAATCACAAGAAGAACTAACTGTGGGTCCTAAAAAAGCATTCAAAGACAACTTATTTTTCTACGTATTGAAATGTGCCATGAAGTCAAAAAACCAAAGATTTGTTCAAATTAACACAGATAAAGACATTGTTATTCTTATGTGTGAGAATAAAAGTCAGGAAAGGGATGAACAGTTACAAAAATGTACGAATTTGCAGATGGCACTATTTAACAAATAATATAGTGACATTAATGCTATGCAATTACATCAATAATGTGTGTTAATTTCTTTATTATATGATAGAGATGTAAATGACCCAATGGATGTATTAAAGCCTATCACTGCCAACAATCCAAATACTCCAAATATAACAGTAACGCTCCGAATACCACCCACCCTTCCAGTGACCATTGCTTCAGGATAAAGTATCTTGTCAAAATTAGAACTCATTAAGAACTATCCAACACCTTAGATCAGTCAGTATCGTGTCTGCCTACCTAGCTAGGGGTCCCGGGTTCGATTCCCAAGATGGCCGAGCATGTATTATCGATGAAATATGGATGTACCCTCTCACAGTGATGAATTAACGGGTGGGGACTGGATGTCGTGCCCGTACTAGTCTTCATGTTCTTATGTTAGATTATAAGGCGTATGAAACTACGACAGGCCTAGCAAGCCAGCAGTGTAAAATAAATGGCTTGAATAAAAAACTTACCCCAGGCCGGAAACATTAATAGATTTTTAAAAAATAAGAACAAATTGAGAGCCATCATGTCACAGGAATGTCTAGTAGGATTGACAATAATGTCAAATGAATATCATGTCCTTCAAGAGATTGACATAGAAGTCGATCATTAAAGACTTTGTACAAAAGAACTGAGGAATAGAAAAGAGAAAGTGCAGTTTTGACGTGGGCCTATAATAATTTCATTCGTTGTAGTATAAATTTAAATATAGCATGTAGTATCTAATAAAAGTTAATTTTTTAATAGGCGAATATATAAGATATTATAGACATTCTTAGAAAGATGTAAAATGTAATTTGTTAGGTTTGGAGATTATGTTATGTTAGTGGTGGGGATAATTTTTTATCGTGCCAAGGCTACGTTAGTTTTGGGATTGCTAGGTTTGGGTACAATTTTTATATTTTCCTCTAATATCCCAAAAATACAAGGAGGCGCCAAAAAGCAATTCCACCCGGGTGAAAAATCTAACTCGAGCCGCCCCTGACTTTAACTCGGGCCAAAAAATTGTGTCTAACATTCTCATTCTATCTTCTGTTTCAGTCTCACGTCATTAATCGAGTTCCAAGACTAGTCCAGACATGTGACGACTGCAACGGCGGATTTTATCCTGATATAAATGATGACCGAAACAAATTGTTGAAACTATTGACAAACTTCATCATGGAAATGAAAGATCAACTGTGCAAAAAACACGATAGTAGTCAAGATTCACACAGTTTAGAGACTGGATATAAGTTAATGGACGTAAAACCTCATCCATATCTGGATCAAAAAGAACATGCTCAAACCTCAACAATATTGTCATTAATGAACACAAACGAAGGAATTGACTGGCAACCAACATCAAATTCAATCTCGACCAATTTTGCATCAACTGAGGCACCTGATAATAATAAATGGCAACAAGCTCCAAGTTCAGCCTCACCGCAGCCATCAAGTAACTCCTCAAGTTCTACAGACCCTACTCCAACATCAAATAGTTCAGAAGAGCAAATGATGGAGCAACCAGTTCCAAGTTCAGCCTCACCACAGTCATCAAGTAACTCCTCAAGTTCTACAGAACCTAAGGTAACATCAAATAATCCAGAAGATCAAATGATGGAGCAAACAGTTCCAAGTTCAGCCTCACCCCAGCCATCAAAAAACTCCTCAAGTTCTACAGAACCTAAGGTAACATCAAATAATCCAGAAGAGCAAATGATGGAGCAAACAGTTCCAAGTTCAGCCTCACCGCAGCCATCAAGTAACTCCTCAAGTTCTACAGAACCTAAGGTAACATCAAATAATCCAGAAGATCAAATGATGGAGCAAACAGTTCCAAGTTCAGCCTCACCCCAGCCATCAAAAAACTCCTCAAGTTCTACAGAACCTAAGGTAACATCAAATAATCCAGAAGAGCAAATGATGGAGCAAACAGTTCCAAGTTCAGCCTCACCGCAGCCATCAAGTAACTCCTCAAGTTCTACAGAACCTAAGGTAACATCAAATAATCCAGAAGAGCAAATGATGGAGCAACCAGTTCCAAGTTCAGCCTCACCCCAGCCATCAAAAAACTCCTCAAGTTCTACAGAACCTAAGGTAACATCAAATAATCCAGAAGAGCAAATGATGGAGCAAACAGTTCCAAGTTCAGCCTCACCGCAGCCATCAAGTAACTCCTCAAGTTCTACAGAACCTAAGGTAACATCAAATAATCCAGAAGATCAAATGATGGAGCAAACAGTTCCAAGTTCAGCCTCACCCCAGCCATCAAAAAACTCCTCAAGTTCTACAGAACCTAAGGTAACATCAAATAATCCAGAAGAGCAAATGATGGAGCAAACAGTTCCAAGTTCAGCCTCACCGCAGCCATCAAGTAACTCCTCAAGTAACTCCTCAAGTTCTACAGACCCTACTCCAACATCAAATAGTTCAGAAGAGCAAATGATGGAGCAACCAGTTCCAAGTTCAGCCTCACCGCAGCCATCAAGTAACTCCTCAAGTTCTACAGATCCTACGCCAACATCAAATAATCCAGAAGAGCAAATGATGGAGCAACAAGCACCAAGTTCAGCCTCACCGCAGCCATCAAGTAACTCCTCAAGTTCTACAGACCCTACTCCAACATCAAATAATCCAGAAGAGCAAATGATGGAGCAACCAGTTCCAAGTTCAGCCTCACCGCAGCCATCAAGTAACTCCTCAAGTTCTAGAGATCCTACTCCAACATCAAATAGTTCAGAAGAGCAAATGATGGAGCAACCAGTTCCAAGTTCAGCCTCACCGCAGTCATCAAGTGACTCCTCAAGTTCTACAGAACCTAAGGTAACATCAAATAGTTCAGAAGAGCAAATGATGGAGCAACCAGTTCCAAGTTCAGCCTCACCGCAGCCATCAAGTAACTCCTCAAGTGACTCCTCAAGTTCTACAGAATCTACGCCAACATCAAATAATCCAGAAGAGCAAATGATGGAGCAACAAGCTCCAAGTTCAGCCTCACCGCAGCCATCAAGTAACTCCTCAAGTTCTTCAGACCCTACTCCAACATCAAATAGTTCAGAAGAGCAAATGATGGAGCAACCAGTTCCAAGTTCAGCCTCACCGCAGCCATCAAGTAACTCCTCAAGTTCTACAGAACCTAAAGTAACATCACCAAGCAACCACGAGGTTGCTGAGGAATTTCTTACACAAAATAGTACAGACTCTGCTCTAGGTATAGTGGCACCAGGATTATGTTCTGCTTCTATAAATAGAACTAATCATATTTACGAGTGTGATTGCTTTAAACAGGTCAGAAATGTTGACCTAAAAAACTACAATGATGAATATATAATGTTAATATTTCCCAAGGAAAAAGTTAATGATATGTTTAAAAATGGTTAACAGAACAATATTCTTAAAGACTAAATATATGTTAAAATAATTAACTACGGTATCATATTTATTTAATTATAAAATGTTTATTCATGCAATCATTTTATGGAGCAGTATGGAATAAACCTTAAACAATATTTACTATTAACCTATAATTATTGTAATATATTTAACTTATTATGCATAGTATGTTATAATTAATAATTGTAATATAGATTCATAGTATTTATATAGTTTTTTAAATGTATTTATTTGTAAATTTCTTATAAAAATGTATTATTTATTTATCAAACACTCCTCCATTATAGTTATTTTTACTTATAACTACTGAACTAGAAGATTTTATTAAGTTACTATTAACAAATTTATTTAACCCACACAAGTTGCTCTATCACAGGAGTTTCCTAATACAGTTCCATGGGGGCTATCTGGAACCTCGAGCTTTCTGAGTGCAATTCACAACACAGTATTTATCTTTTAAAATATAGAACTGAGCAAAGGCGGACCTAAATTTTTGTGGCCCTGAAGCTTGAACTGTTATGGGGCCCCCTACTAACCAGCAACGAGGTCTGGGTAACCACTACTAATTAAATAAATACATAATAATTACGATAGTGGTAAAAAAACTGACATTTCTATAAAATCTAAAGCAGGACGCTAATTACCCATATACCAGTCGCTATCCACCAAGCAAATTCCATCCTCAGTAAAAAAACTCCAACGGGTTCTTGCTATCTGCCTTCACCAGTTGAATAACTGAAGCCGCGGGTTCGTCTTCTTCTTGAAAGTTTGTCAACGAAGCAAATACTGCTGTAAGCCAAAGACGTAATAAGCAAAATAGTAACCGTTAAAATATACAAAACGTTTTAAATATACCTTAATTTAGCCAATTTTCTAGCGCGTCAAAACTCATTATGATGTTTATGGCTCGCAATTATTAATTACAATGACCGAATGTAATGATTTCAAGGTATAGGTGGCGGCTTCTTATTGATCGATAATATTGTTTCCGCATCGGTGATTGCCGCGCTAGCTCTCTCGCCGAGGATGGACGTCTTTCTTCGCTGCTCCAGCCAGAAGGATCCAACAGTGCAAATGTAGGTACACATCTCACCCTGTGATGTGAGGGAGTAAGGGGGTTCGAGTCCCTACAAGGTCGACAAACGCTAATTACTTTTATAAATACAAACCTTACATCGTTGGGCCAAAAGTCCTGGGTTCGAATCCCGTACCAGGTGTCAATGATGAAGTAAGTATAAATATTAGCTTTGGCTGTTTTCACATTTCAACCCAGTGCAAATATTGCTACATCACTAATTTTATTATTCTGTCTGTCTCTCTCTCATTTGGGCAAAGATATCCAGATGGTTTTGGAGGGTTCAGTTGTCAATTACGCTCAAATGTGGATACGCATCTCGCCCTTTAGCATAAGCGTTCAAGTCCCATAGAGGGCGACAAACGCTAATTACGTTACATTTCAAACCCTGGCAAATGCTATTACACATTTCGTCTGGTCAAAATCAGCTCTTATCTCACGCTTGCCCGAAGAGATTAGTTCTAATCCCTGTCGTGCGTGTGTACCGAGGCCGGTCTCCTCCCTCATCGTCTATGTCTTGTTCCCCTGATGGGTAGTAAGACGCAGTTCTAAATACCGATAAGCTTAACTTGGTGGCTATTAGCAGGGGGAGGTAGGGGGTATTGAATCCAGGTGGACCGTGTCACTCTGCTTTAACACAAATGCAGGTGCATTTTATACCTTCCTCAGCCCTGATATTACTTAAAAATGTATGCAGTTATATATTATTTCGTCAAAACATAGTTGAGAACATTAAATTCAAGTTACTATATTCAATATTACCTATGAATTAATGAAAGAGTTATATATTATTTCGTCAAAATATAGTTGCAAACATTAAATTCAAGTTACTCAATTCAGTATTACCTATGAATGAATGAAAGAGTTATATAAATTATTTCGTCATAATATAGTTGCAAACATTATATTCAAGCAACTCAATCCAATATTATCAATGAATTAATGAAAGAGTTTTATATATTATTCTGACAAAAGATAGTTGCGAACATTGAATTATTTTTTCTTTTGTTATAAGTGGCTTGAGGAATAAAACGGTTGTTTTTACTTTATACTTGGGTAGCAATCTACCGTCACAATGCATGGTATACTTTCATTGATGTTCACATTGTTTAAGGCGTCAATAGATGGCCGGTGATCGATGTTTGAAGCAAGTGCGTGTACACATTCTACTTGGTCGAGTGGCAAAATGGTGAGAATGCAGGAGCTACGGCTGTTCTAAAGACATTAGCCATGATAAAGATATCAAGGCTCGAATCCCGGTATGCACGCCGTCTAAATGTAAAGCTCATCTAATTCTGGTGGGGGAAATCGAATCTTTGGTTCCCAGAGTTGTCATTAGAAAGCACATCTGAACCTGCGGCCTTTAGAAGGCCACAACTGAAGTGGAAAGTGGCATGGAGGGGGAAGCACAGCTGAACCAACGACCTTCAGAAGGCCGCAACTGATGTGCCAAGTGGCTTTGGGGTCTTTAGCAAGGGTTGTTAGCACTCTCTTTCAACATTTAATACAAGCTAGGTTTTTTGTGATATCAAATTTCCACCATCTAACCCTCACTGACCTCACGAAGAGAGTGGTATGACGAAGTGAGAGGTGGGTTGGGGTGAAGTGAAAGGCAGTCCAACAGATTGAGGGAGCAGTCACTGTAATTTAGCTCGTTCTGTGCCGTGGCGATGTAAGGAGGGTGGGGTGTGAGGGGTTAAGTGAAAGGGGCCTTACGGCTGTGATAAGTTGTCAGCTGCTCAGTGGTCACACTCTTAGCTAAGCGGCCGGCCAGAGAAGATGCTCCCAGCGCTCACTAGCGATGCCATGGACTGCACGCTAATAAATAAATAAATAAATAAATAAAAAACTATAATTCCTCGTCCCAATCCTACGACAATAAACTACCCCACACCAATAAAACACTCCAACGCCCATATGAATCCTAACCAGACATGAAAACCCAATGAATAAATAACCAATGAGCACAAATAAAAAACCATTAAGCATACATAAGTAACCAATGAGCACAAATAAAAAACAAAGGAGACAAGAATAAACCAGTTTGGAACACTGGATAGGGGTCAGGAGGAGGGGACGGGAGGGGTTCAGGAGTAGGAGTGGGGAGGGGTCAGGAGGTGGGGGAAACCAACAGCCAATCAGAGAGCGAGGGGAGCGTGGTCACTTGATCAAATTTAGCCAATTCTGGCCTGTTACAAGTAGCCATCTCAACTACTGACATGGAGCTTGATGAAGATCTTTTACATTTTCTGCAAGATGTCGCCCCTCACCATACACTACTTGTTCATCAATGGTTAGACAACAGATTTAATGGACAATAGATTGGCAGAATAGGACCAAATGAGTGGCTAGCAAAGTCATCTGAGTTAACGCTCCTACATTTTTTTATGGGGACATTTAAAGTCTACTATTTATGGGACAAAACCAGAAAATATCGAAGAGTTAAAGAAATAGGATAACAATGGCGTGTGTTATTATTATTATTATTATTATTATTAGTACCGCGTATTACTACCCGTTCGGTTTATACGCACCTAAGCTAATGTGTAATGGTAGGGTGATTGTGAGATGAAATGGAGGACCTACAGTTTAACGTGGGATACGAACCACGGTGGAGGCCTGGCATTCCACACATTCACAAGAAGTCTTGTCAGAGGTGAAGAAAGGGTTTGGTAATCAGATAAATCTGTGCCAGGATCAATGGCATGTAGAAGTATTACAAAAGCAACCCTACGAAAAGTTATACGTGAGTTATCAAATAGACTATATCATTGCTTACCTCAAAATAGAGACCATTTTGAAAACCTCCTTTAAACTTATGATTAAAAAAGGGTTTTTTTTTTCAATAATTATTTTACAAACAAATATAAGTGTGAACAAAAGCACGTGTGCGAGCACAAAAACACTTGTAACTTCCCTAGCTATGTTTGAATAGGCCGCACCCGGTGCCGGCGACTCAGAAACTTGTGAGGTTCCTTTCTCGTGATAGCTTAAAAAACACCATTTTGAAAATGGCACAAAGTGATCTACAGGAACAGTTAATAAAAAATAAGTAGTTTCATTAAAAAAATCACCTTGGCAACGCCACTCAAGGTCATATCAGCCTTACCACCTTCCCCCTCAGAACCAAACAACTTTTGTTTAAACATTATTTTCTGCAAAGCGTTGTTTTCGAGATATTTGGTGGAGAGTTTACAAATTAACACTTGAGATATATATATATATATATATATATATATATATATATATGTGTGTGTGTGTGTGTGTGTGTGTAGTATAATATTAGCAGCATTGGTGATATATATAGTATTATATATAAATATAAATGTATACAGCATAGTATAATGTTTTCAATTATCACCAATGTTGGTTATAACATTATATATATAATATTATCGGTTATCTCCAATGTTCACCACACAAAAAATGTTTGTATTTTCTCCTTCCAACTAAAGTTTTACTGTGATTACGATGCATTATCTCACATATTTTCCTTCAGTCAGTGTTTTCTTAGGTGTATCCATTTATTTCATATAAAGCTCTATAGCTCTATAGTATAATTTTTTTTAAATATAACTTTAATAGGTCAATGTATTAATTCATTACAAAAACAAATTTACTAAAAAGTGAGAGAAATTATACAGCTAAAATAATCATGAATCTAACTTTTTATTGATTAGTTTATGTCACATTATTCATCGTACCCTCGTACCCAGTTGATAAATCACCCAGTCCCTTTGTTGCATGTCCAGCTTATAGGGTTTGTAGTAAGACCCAGCTAGAGATGGGTTTTGTAGGTTCCTTGCAAATTTACAGCTCAAAATTTGTAGAGTAAACAGCCAGATTGTAAGTAAAGAAGAAATATCACATTTTCAATTGTTATTGAGAAGTAGGTCTACTATAATATACTTGACAATAATAAAATTAGAATCAAATAAAAATTGAATTTGATTTAATAGTATAGACAAAACTTAGATTTAGTTAAATTCACGTTTCAAAAACTCCAGTTTAATTAACGTTGTTTCACGAATGAACCCTTTATCGAAGTAAATTTGGTGACATTATCTAGTAGTGAAAAGAGGTCAGGCCATTTTAGATTAGTAAAAGACCATCGATTTACTTAAGTAAGACTTCATGCAGTACGTTTCATTATAAACTATCGTATTTTATCTTGTGGATTGTGCACTATTTACTACTTGCTGTACTTTACGCCTAACTGGTCTAGTACGTATAGTACACATACTGCGGGAGAACTAATTACAACCAATCACACGACGTTGTTGGTTAGTGTGGCAATAGTAGACTCTGCACAAAGAGGGTGGAAATATTCACACTTTTTTTTGTGTCATATTGTATTCAGTTTAATATTTTTAAATACAATTTACAATCAAGTTTTATAATATATGGATAGGTGAAAGTAGATCTAGTAACTTTCTAACCGCCAGATAGAGCTTTTTCCTTGAGAATGGAACTGAATATTTATTCCGATCCTCATTAAAATAGATAATTAGTCTAAATACGATGCACCAATTTAATTGAGCTCTGTAATGAATATTAAAGGTAGATTGTTTTTAATTTGAGTTTTGATGAGTTCCTAGAAAGATGATAACTATAGCCAAATGCTATCTGCATTGGATTGTTGTATCTAGGGTGATTATTCTTGGCTTCCCAACCTCTCTTTTCCGAAATTGCCGGTACAGCTACTATAATTCTACCCTACTCATACCTGCCCTATTAGTGCAGATTTGCAAATAGCACAAACGTGTAGTAAGACGTTGTGCATCATAAAGAAAAACATTAAAAACTTAATTTTGAATTTGGTGAGACCCTTTGATTTATTTAAAGTTTGTTGAGGTATGTAATAAACTCCATGCATGACCAGTGCCCGAGGCCGTATATTTGCTGAGTTCGATGACCGCGCATGTTGTTCCTGGAACAACCTTGCAGAATGGAAAGAGTAGAACTGGATCAGTTCCCTGGAATGTCGTCCAGCTAGAATACCAGACCTACACGGCTCTTATAGAGACGGGAGGCCTGCTTCGCGTGAATCAAGAGAGCCAATTATGTTGTCTGTTTACCCATAATGCTTTGCAATGCAACTAGAAATACCTGACTGCCAACTGTTGAATAGGTAAACAGATATATTAGGTTATTATGTACGTGTCAGTTGTTGCGTGTAGTCATGATGGAAATACTCGCACAATTATGTTTGCACTGATTTAATCTCACTGTTAGATCAGCGTCATGCGGGGCAGACAAAGCTGAAAATATCCCCGATAACTAGAATCAAGCGGATCCTCACAAACATGGGGAACAGACTAGGGAAAATATTTTCAGATACATATCAAATAGAACCAAACCATAAAACACGTTTTGAGCCTTCATTGTGGTAATTTGAATGTATGATTGAATTAACTAAATCAACAGAAGTCCACTTCCCCCCCGTTTATCCCGAAAGGTAGAAAGAGTACTTTACACGTCACGAAGATAAGTACAAAATGTAATGCTTGCTGCCTTTCAGAATAAAACCAACTGTAGTGTGTACATTAACGCAATACATGTTAGCAGGACTTGTATATTTCTGTTACAAGCTGGTCGTTTAATTGAGAGAAGCAGCACTCAAATCAGTTAATTTATAGACGTGGCCCTTAAAACATGTTTGTTTTAGTATATAATTTGGTAGTTTCAATTTGGTGTTGAGGGATTGTTTATAAAGTTGATAACATTTATAACTGCCTTTAAGATCGAGAGTATGGTGGAGAAATGGTTGATTTTTTTCATAGCTCTGTGGTAAACGCAAGGTTTTTAGCAGTGAATTAGGTTATTTTTCTCATAGTTCTGTGGTAAACGCAAGGTGTTTAGCAGTGAATTAGGTTATTTTTCTAATAGCTCTGTGGTAAACGCAAGGTGTTTATCAATGAATTAGGTGATTTTTCTCATAGCTCTGTGGTAAACGCAAGGTGTTTATCAATTAATTAGGTTATTTTTCTCATAGCTCTGTGGTAAACGCAAGGTGTTTATCAATGAATTAGGTTTTTTTTCTCATAGCTCTGTGGTAAACGCAAGGGTGTTTATCAATTAATTAGGTTATTTTTCTCATAGCTCTGTGGTTTAAACGAAAGGTGTTTAGCAGTGCTCATGGCAAATTATGTTAGGTTTAAATTAGTTATTTCAATCAAAGATTAATACATACAAAAATTTACAAATATATGTTTCATAAGGACGTGCTAAGTAACTATAGTTGGTATAGTTATTTACTTTAAGTATTTGGTATTACGAACTTGAAAGTTAATTGCTAAGCCTAGAACGTACAACCCCTATCCCTATCTTGAGCTAGTTCTATCCAGTCTAGCTTATTACACCTATCCCTATCTTGAGCTATTTCTATCCAGTCTACCTCATTACACCCTATCCCTATCTTGAGCTATTTCTATCCAGTCTACCTCATCACACCCTATCCCTATCTTGAGCTATTTCTATCCAGTCTACCTCATTACACCCTATCCCTATCTAGAGCTAGTTTCTATCCAGTCCCCTTCATTACACCCTATCCCTACCTTGAACTAGTTCTATCCAGTCCACCTCATTACACCCTATCCCTATCTAGAGCTAGTTCTATCCAGTCCCCTTCATTACACCCTATCCCTACCTTGAACTTGTTCTATCCGCGAATCTTTGACTCTTACATAATATGTTTTACGTATATAAATATATGTTTATATGGTATTTTAATTAAAAAATATATATTATGAAATTACTTGTAGGCATTATGAAAATTTGAACATTAACACTTTTTGGGTCAAATTGTTTAATTTTATTTCACTATTTAAGAGGAAAATTAATCTATCAGTTCGTGTGTCCAACAGAAGAATATGCACCGACCATTTCCAAATAAGTCAAAAAATACTTTCATATGATATTCTATCGAAAATATCTTGGTTTCATTGTTTGATCTCACAGCTTTCAATGGAATACTATAATAATTTAACAGTAGTCTCATTCTTTGACTTTGGAACTTTCAATGGCATCATTCTACAGTCAAACTTTGATAACTCTAATCTCAAGGGAAAAGTAGAATTCTTAGAGTAATAGAGGTTTCGTCTTATCGAAGTTTTCAAGTTATAGAGGTAAATAAAATAATATTCAACTTGTAAAGGCTTTCTACAAAAGGAATAGACTAGTGTACTAATGTATTTCAAGTTGTAGATGCTCAAATAAAGAAAAATTCGACTTAAATATACTTTTATTATAACTTAAATCGTGTATTTAAAAAATTAAAATTGCACTACTGCGCTCTATGAAAATATTTATAGTACAGATGTTTAATTTTAAAAATGACAGTTTTTACCTACTATATTATGTAGGCTTTGGTTTATTAGTCGTTTACAGTGTTTTTAGAATTCTGTTATTTTACTTTGCTTATTAAAAAAACTGAAAGTCAATTGCATTTACAATTGTGACCAAAGCAGAGAATACGCTGTCTTCAATATTGTTAGATCTTTCTTAAAAGTCCAAAGCGGGTTGACAGCAGCTTTGGCCTGCTCAGTCGACACTGGTGTTCTACTACAACAGTAATTGTAAAATAATAGTTATACAACAGATTTGAACTAGTGAGGAGGATATTTGGCAACATAGCGTGACTCAACCCAGTTTGAAACACGGCTTCGAATTATTTCTGGGAGTTTCAGAACGCGTTTTGCTGAAGATCGTCATTTATTACGAGTTTTGGCGCGACTTCAATCTTTTCTGTTAAAAATGTCGGCTAATGGTTTATACCTACGGTGACCATACGTACTGTTTTTTGCAGTACAGTATTGTTTTTGGGATGATGTCCTGCTGTCCTACAGAGCATGCGATAGTACAGCAAAAGGTACTGTTTTTTAAAACCAAGTACTTCCAAAAATACTTAGTTTTGATAGTAAGAGAAAATAATATTTTGAATTGAACAGCGCCAGCGCAAGGACATCATCCTTGAGCAGTTGGGCAAACACTCAACAAATGTGCTGCGCTCTCTCGAACAAGATTGGAACTTCTTTTAATAGCTCTGTGTGATAATACCACCTAGCCTACCGTTTTTCATGTCTTTACCCATACCCTTTTTTCAGTCTTCATTTGTTTTCTTTGTCTTCAGTTGTCTTGCCAAGTCTGTGAGTGTGTGTTGTGGTTGTTCTATTAGTTTGTAAATAATAATAATAAAGCTAGTATAGCAAAGTGTTGTGAAATGGGGCAGCACGCAGAAAATGTTCATTTAATTCTTCTTTGCAAACAGAATATTCTTTCATCAAACTAAAAAAGAGTGATAACCTCACATTGTTGTTTGTGAGCTGTCTAGAGGTGAAGTTGACCTAAGCAATAGTGGTCGCACAAGCATTGTGGGGCATTTGAAGCAACGAAAACACTTACTAGCAGTAAATGCAGCCACATCAAGTAGTACAGTAAAGCAAGTTCTTTAAAAAACGTATTAACTTCTGAAAATTTTCTTTTGCTGCCAAAGAGGGTACTTTTGCATATCTACAATTAAACATATGCAGAGTTTTCGTTCCTTGACTGTACGTCGAAGCTGGTAGCAGTATGTTTGAACCGAAGTTCTCCTCAGTCCGCACTAAAACGGAAGCAATTGTAAAAAAGTTTTAGCGAAGGAGGCCCAGGTAGAGATTAAATATTGATTTAGGAACAGCACATTATTTCAGCGTTATGATTGATTCTTCCAATCACCATAACATAAGATAGTGCCATTGATTGTACAATACTTTGACTGTACCCAGGGAGTAAAAGTCAAGCTTCTGGAACTGAAGACCTTCTTGGAGAAACATCTGAGCAGCTACACAGCTACGTTTACTCCACCTTGTTTTAATTAAATTTAGTGGAAAAGTGTGTTGGTCTTTCTGCAGACAATACCAACACTAATTTTGGAGGCCCTAATTGAAGGGGAGAAACAAACCTGTCAAGAAGCTCAACAACTCTTGTGCAAAAGCTGTGGTTGGCGTAGGCTGTGTTGCACATGTGATAAACAACTGCATTCAGAATACAACAGACTTGTTACCGATTGACATTGAAGTAGTAGTTGTCAAGTTTTACAAACATTTTTATATCCACACTGTCCGTTGTAAGTACATTAAAAACTTTTTGTGAGTCTGTCGAAATGGAGTACAAGAAGATTCTATCTTTTTCAAAGACTCGATTCCTCTCTTTGATGCCAGCTGTGGAGCGTATTCTCTTAATGTATGAACCTTTGAAGGAGTATTTCCCAACTTCTCCTTCTTGCCCAACAATATTGAAACATTGGTTTGAAAACCCTGTGGGTGAAGCATGGCTGTGGTTTGTTCTCAATGTTAGCTTTCTATTTCACGAGGAAATTTTAAATATTGAAGGGGATAATAAGTGTGCAACTGATGCTGCACTAGAATTATTTTGAGCTGCATGAGAAATTGAAGAGCAGGGAAAATTCTGTATTCTTGCCAGTGAAAGTAAAAAGCTGTCTTAGCAGCATTGAAACAGTCAGCGAGGTGAATTACAGAAGTGATTTTTCTACAGAAGCTAAGGCTTTCTACTCGCGTTGCATCGCATATTTGAAAAAATGGACTGCTAATCTAGCAACAGTTAAAACTTTTTGAATGTGTCAGATTACATGAGCATGTTACGTGGGAGAAGGTGCTGGCTTCGTATGAGGCTTTAAAGATACCATTTGGCTCTACTGTAGATGAAGATTAGATTGTCTTTTTTGACGAAATTACGCGTTAACAAACTTTCTAGCTGGTGACAAAATTATGAGTGGAATGTGAGTAAAATTCCTATTCAAACCAGGTGGTTGGAAGTGTTTACTTTTATGAACAACAAGCTTCAACCTCTTAAAAAACCTGCAGTTGCTATGTGAGTTTATACTTTGCCTGCCTGCCCGAGTTCTTCAGTTGAGAGACTTATTTCAATAATAAATAAAACTACTGGGGAGTGAAAAAACCCAAATGAGTATTGGGACATTAAAGGCTGTGATGCAGGTTTACACAAATTTTGACGAAGCTTTTATGGAAATGTTTCAATATTTTGAAATCTAAAGAAAGCTTCTAAAAGCAATTCATAGCTCAGATAAATTTTGAATGTTATGATTATGAAGAAAAAGCGGCACAAGTAGTTCCTAAATTGTTTTTTTTAAAAATTCACTTTCTCTTTATTGAATTTTTTAAGTACTGTAGTCCTATATTTTATTTACCAATGGGTTTGTACACGTGATTAGTCCTAAAATATTTATTTTTACAAGTTATTTTTTTAGAAGTTTTAGGCACAAGTATTAATTACAAAATACTTGTACACAATATAAAAGCCAATCTAATATTTGATGTATATAAATTTGACTTATGAATCGCTTTTAAATAGTATTCAAAAAAGAGTTTTAATAAATGGTTTTATCTTTAAACTTTTTTTTATTTCTTTTTTTTTTTTTATCTACTCTATAATAATTATACAGGGGACGTCACACACCATGTACTGTATTGTGATATATTTTAATGTCCCGCTTTTTCTAAAAAAAAATTATGGTCCCATATTTTTACCATATACGTCAAAAAAAAAGGCTGTGCTTCTTGGGACCTTGTTCATAGATAAAAAAAAAACCATTGTCAAAAAAACAAGTTTTACTGATGCAAAAATTCGAATTCTAAAAAAAAAAAAAAAAAAAAAAGTTGGAATAATATAAAAAAGGGGGAAATAAAAAATTTCCAACAAATTTCCAAGCGGGTTTAAAAAACCCAGTTTAAAAGAGGTAAATTTTTTAAATTTAAATTTCCCCCTTTTTAAATAAAAAAACCGTATGTTTATTTTGGGAACTTTGTTTACCCAAAAACCCCAAAGTTTGAAAAAACCTAACTAGATCTAAAAAAGTAGGTTTTACCGCAAAAGTATTACATTGGGTGAAAAATTAATTTAGGTTTTAAATCTTTTGTAGGTGAGTGAAAAAAAAGCTGTAAGAATTCCCCTTTTTTAAAAACATTCCTATTTTAATATTGTCCATGGGAATTTTCCCAATTTCTCATGTATATCTGTGTAAAAACTTTTTTGGTTTAAATTTTTATGCCTATAGTAAATATTTGTTTTTTTAACTTTCAAAACTGTAGGCACTACTATGCCTAAATTTGTGTATTGGCCTACTTTTAAATTTATTCATAGGGGGAACAAAAAACGGTTTGTATTTTCCTTTTGGGGTAAATAAAAACCTTTTTAAAAAGTTCGAAATGTATTTTAAATTAAGAAAAATAAAAATTTTCTATTTTTTTAAATTATATTAAAATTTTCTTAAACCAAATTCTATTTTTAAAGGGGGGTCCCAAAAAGGGGTTTATGTGTTTAAAAACACAAAATGGGGTGGGGAAAAAAAACAAATCTCAAATTTAGGGGAAAAAAAAAAGCGTTGGAAAAAAGGGGGAGGATTTTCCCTGAAAACAGGGGGGGGAGAAAACCCTTTCAAAACCCCCCCTGCTGATGATGATGAAACTTGTGGCCCCGGTTTTTTAAATACAGCCCTGGATGGGGCCGTGGGTGCTTGCTATCTAGAAAATTGGGTGCCCTTAAAAACAAACTATAAAAAAATCCTCCACATAAAACCCCGGGGAAACCCCCATATCCCCATCCGGTTTTACTAACTCCCCACCCTCCACCCCCAACCAAAAATCTCTCACCTTCAATCCAAAACCCCCTTTAAATTTTCTATCCCAAACTGTTTGGGGCCCCCTACAATCCGAGGAAAATGTCTCCCTAACATCCAACTCAACCTAAAAATCCCAAAAACCTCTTTTTTCCGAAAAACACGCAGAAATCCAAATTGTGAGGGTTTCCCAAATCCCCTGACCTCAACTTCAGTACAAGCAGCGCGTCTAAAAAGGGGATGGTTTTTTATATTTTTTGATAAAAATGGGTTTGTTGTTTTTTTTTTAGGGGTGTTTTTTAAATATTCTTGGGAAAAATCATGTCCTTATTTTTGGGTTTTTTGAAACTAGTTTTTTTTTGGGCTAAAAACAAAAGGTGGGGTATGTTAATTTAGTTCATTGGGCTATTAAAATAAACCTTTTCTAAGTTATTGATTGGGGGGGAAAAAACCAAATTTTGTTTTAAAAAAAAAATAAAATTATAAATATGTGTGTGTGTGTGTGTGTGTATTTGTTTTATAGCAAAAAAAATATGAAAAAATTTTTTTACTATATTTTTTACCAAAGGGCGGCAAATTGAAAAATTTTGTGTTTTTTATCGTGCTTAAGATCTATTTTTTTTCAAGAAAGGGAAAATTTAAAAAAAGCCCCAAATTTTTTTTTTTTTACTTTTTAAAAGATGTCCGCTAACCCTCGGGTTAATTTCACTTAAAGTAGTATTTTAAAAACGTAATGTTTTTTATGGGAAATTTGGGGGGTTGAAACGAAATTTGCTAAACTTCCCGTCCTTGATAGGGATTGCTCAACATTGGGAAAAAAAATGCGGGTAGGGGCTACGCCCCCAAGGTGGGGGGAGCCCCCAAAAAAGGTCATCTGTATTTTTAAGGTTTTTAGTTGAAGGGTTTTTTTGGGTCTTTCGGGGAATTTTTTAATTTATTGTTTGCCCTCCCCTTTATATTTGATTTAAAATGGCTGCTTTTTTGGGATTTTTTTTAAAAAAAAGTATTCCCAAAGTAAAAAAATTTTTTTACATCTGTTGTTTTGATTGTGGGATCATATTTTTTTTTAAATATTTTTTTTTAAATTTTAAAAAAAAAATGTTTTTGGGTTTTTGGTTTATATATCAATTTAAAAAAATTCAACTTGGAAAAAAATTACTTTGTTTCAGGGTATTTCTCTATTTTTTCTGTACAGATTTTCTGCTTTTATATTTCCGGTACAGAAAATTTCTCTTATTACCGGTTTCAGATTTTGCTCTATATTTTCCGGGTTTCAGATTTCTGCTCTTATTCCCCGGGAAAAGATTTTTGCTCTATATTAACCCGGTTTCAGATTTGCTCCCTTTTTTCCAGTTTCAGATTTTCTGGGTTTTTTATTTAAATAGTTTAAAATAAAAACTCTATTTTACCAGTACGGGTACTTCTCTATAATTTTCCGGTTTAAGGGTTTTTGCCCCTTTATTACCCCGGGACAGTTTTGCTCTATATTACCCAGTTTCAGGGTTTCTGCTTATAAATTTCCCGGGACAAAATTTCTGCTCTATAATTTCCGGTACAGGGTATTTCTCTTTTATTACTAGTACAGATATTTTTCTTTATTATAGTACCCCCTACTGCTCTATTTTACCGGTTTAAAAATACTGCTCATATTTCCAGTACCAAAATACTGCTCTATTTTACTCAAAAAAAGTTTTTTTTTTCAAAAGTGAAATCGAAAATGAAAAAAACCCACTTTGCAACCCCCCGACCTTCTTTTTAGCTCAAATATGTCTTACTACTTCGGGTGTGCAAAGGCCCCCCCTTTTTTAATTTTGGGAACTCAAAAATTTTAAAAAATATTTAAATTTTCTTGGAAAACCCAATCAAAGTTAAAAATTTTTTTTTCTTTTTAAAAATTTAATGGTACATTGTGTTTTTTTTTTTTTAGCACTATTCCCTTAAAAACGGGGGAAAATTTTTTGTTGCAAAAATTTTTAGTAAATTTTTCCCTTTTTTTAAAATTCTGAAAAAATCAAGTTTCTATCAAAAACCTTTCCCCAATAAAATTATTTTTATTTTTTATCAAAAAAACCTTGTTTAGTAATGAATATAACAGCCTGGGAAGGGAAATTTAATTGACTGTCTGTCGTAAAAAATTTTTTAAAATTTTTGTGACAAATTATTTGGGGAAATTTACTACTTTTAAACCCCCTTAATATTATTTTCTTAGGGGGAAAATCTTTTATGCTCATTTAAAAAATAAAAAAAAAAAAAAAATTTTACCGTCGGTCTGTCAAAACTTTTTTTACACATTTTTTTTCAGGAATTTTTTTCAAAAATAAGTAACACCAAAAAAAAAGCTGAACCCCAAATTTTTGAAATAAAAATTTTTTTAATTTAATTATTTTTTAACTTTCCAAAAAGTGAATGAATTGACAATAAATTTTTTTTGTTTTTTTTTTTGTGTTGATAGTTTTGAAGCGTGCTGCGAAAAATCTCGCCCCCTTTAAGTAGGAACACACGTGTTGAAAAACGGAGATAGAGTTGAGGTCAAGTTGGAGGAGGAGCTAAACGGGGTTGGGAGGAAAAAAACACAAAAAAAAAAGGGTGGGGTAATGCAGCCTTTCTCCAAAATATGAAGTAAGGGGCTCTTTGGGGCATCAAAAAAAAGTCCAGGGGGGTTTTCCCCCTGGAGCGGAGGGAAAATTTATGCTGGAACGTGAAAAGGCAAAAGCTTTTTAAAGGGGTTTCCCAAATTAGATGTGGGGATTAAAAAAAATTTGAGCTCGCAAGATTAAGGGATATTTTTTTAAATGTGAAACAGTTTTAAAATTTTTTTTTTTTTTTTTAAAATTTTGAAAGGGCTTCAGTATTTTTGTACTATGTTCAAGGGAAATTGGGTTTGAATTTAAAAGTATGGTGCAAACCCCTTTTAAAAATTTTAAATGGTTTATTTTAATATAATGTATAGCCCTCTTTTTCCTGTCTATATAAGATTTTTAGTGTGAACATCGGGGGATTTAAAGAAAATTTTTAAAACAAGTTTATTTAGGCTATTTTTTTTTCCCCCTGGGATTGGAAATTAAAATTTTAAAAATATCAAAAATTTGAAAAAAAATAATGGGAGGGAAATTATGTCGATACGTTGGAAAAAGTTAGGGAAAATTTTGATTTCCTCTTCGTGTACCTTTTGAAAGGCTAGCAGTATATTGGACTGCCAATGACTAATAATACACAGTTCTTCTAAAATTAAACCTTTATCATTCCTAACATATTAGTTTAGTTAGCAGACGTGTACCAAGACAGTGTTAAAAAAATCAACAAATGCAGTTCTGAAACTTGATAAGTAGTCTACCTTGAATACACTATATGACTTTAACAGTGAAAAGAACACAGTTCACATTTTACATTGCTACAAACTGGACAAAAGACAATGACTGCCTCTTAACAAAACCGATCATTACAGCCCAATCCCCTGACCTAGGTTTCATTTTATTGGAACTCATCAGTAGTGCGAAATGCACAACACAACTTCCTAAAAGAGGAAAACAAAATTGTTAACGTTTGGGGGACACATAAAATAGTAAACATGTAAAAGGGATGAACAAACACAGAAAATGGACAATGGATCAGATTTAGAACAGATCTCGTTTAGGAAACGGAAGTTTTCCTTAATAACTATTATCTGTTTAAAATAATTTAATCAATAACATTCCATAATTTTGTTTTATAAATGATGTAGGTTTATTGAATTAGTTTTAAACTAGAAGTATAAAAAAGTTTTTATTTAGGAAGATCCGATAGCTCTATTAGACTATGCAGGAAGCTACCCAAAAAACCTGTAGAGCATTGTGCATAATAGATTCACATGAAAATCCATAAAAAAATAAACATTGTTTTTATAAAATTATAAGCCTATGGATTAAAAAAAGAACAGAAATTTTAAATGTTAAGTTAAAGCCCTCATTAATATTGTTTTATAAAAAGATTTGCATTATGTCAAAAAAAGTCAATAAAACCTGTGTCTAATATAATCCTCTCGTCCATGATGCCCGAGGTTGAGATTGCCAGGCAAGGGACCATGTTCATCTTCTATCCAGGGCATTTCATCACCTTGGTCTCTAGTCTAGCTGTTAGGCATAACCCGAAAAGCCGCTCTACAGGATTGCGGGTGGCTATGTGTGCAGCATTATATCGCTGCTCCGCTTCTGTCTGAGCATTAAGGAGCGGTGTTAAGAGATATGGTAGGCATGGGTAGCCACTGTCTCCCAGAAGAATTCCTTCGACACGCCCTTGCTCGAACCTAGACCTAAGACAATCCCCAGATAGATGCATCAGAAATGACCCCGGTCTTGGCGGTTTTTTTGG
>JBCFYV010000024.1:4663845-4683044 GCA_039000515.1 Timema cristinae
AAAAGCGATGCTTTCCTGGGGGGGGGGCAATGTCCTCACTAGCCCGTACACCCCTTTCCACCACCACTAGAAAGTAATGCTTTCCTTTAGCAAGAGACATATTGTATACTATCAGTATGAAAAATTAGTATCTCATTAATGTAATTTCACAAAATGTATACAAGTATATTACTTAGAAAGCAAATGATCATAAACAATATCATACCTAGATTAAATAAGTAGGTATTGAACGATCTGTCGTAATAGATTAAACACATTTTTCTTCTCAACTGTGTGCTACTAAGAGAGTAGCCCAATTGACCTGTCGTCCCCGCCTTTCTATTGGCCAAAACAGGTCACGTAACCACGCCTCCTTGCTCTCTGATATTCTGTTGGTTTTTCCCCTCCCTTTCCACCCCTCTTGTCCTCCTCCCCTCCTCGTCACCTCATTTCCCAGGTGCTGATTACGTCCTCTCCCCTCCCCTGCCATCCCCGGACATGTTGGTACTTGATGTATATTATTAATGAATATTAATAATTATTGCTAATTAATTATTGTTAATTAATTAATTGGTAGGATTGAGGTGTTGGAGTTTTTATTCATTGATTAGGGCGTTGTAGTTTATTTGTTGGAGTATGTGGGAATCCGTGGCTCGCACTGAGCTATTTGCGAACCTTTATCTCCGGTTGTGTACGGCTGACTGATGGCCAAAGCCCTCCCCCTCTCTACACTCCTCCCCTGAGCTGGCCATTACCACCTTGTTCAGCACCCTCATCCGGGGGTAATGAACCGGGCATTAACCTATACACATTGAGGAGTCGTTGTGTTGTTTCGACCGGAATAGCGGTACACTTACAGTTTCAGCCCCTGACAGCCGTGCTGTCACTGGCTGGTACTACTTCCCAACCCCTTTCCCCCCACAACGCCACCAAGAGTTCAATATCCTTTGGAGGACATAGTGACACACTTACAGTTTCGGCAGGACATGATTAGAAATACCGTTACCCGACACTCCAGCTCGTCCACTCGTGGAAAGCGGTCAGGTACCGTATGCAGCGCCGACTGGGGTGACTGAGATTCTTATTTATTATGAAAAAAACCTCCCCATAGATTTTTCCTGTTAAAATCAAGTAAACTACGCGTGAGTTTCTAATATAATAATATCTACCATCGCGTCTTAAGACCCGTTCGGTTCTAATATATATTCAATAATATTTAAATTACCTGTGAATTATATGAAATTTATTTGGTATTTGTAAATATTAGATTTTTCCTGTTAAAATCAAGTAAACTACGCATGAGTTCCTAATATAATAATATCTACCATCGTGTCTTACTACCCGTTCGTTTCTGATATATATATATATTTAATAATATTTAAATTATACGTGAATTAGCTGAAATTTATTTCGTATTTGAAAATATTAGATTTTTCTGTATACCAGTGCAAAGCAATCATACATAGTTCAAAAATCAGTTGACAAGAGATTCGGACCTTTGGCAAATATAAAGTTCTGTAAAAAGCGACAGACCATGGAATATTTACACACACAAACACACACACAAGGTGTTCCACCATCCATGAACAGAGCGTTGTGAGCTGGTACACACATTTATAACCGCGTCTTACTACCCGTTCTGATTATGTGCGTAGATACTAATTACGCTATTTGGAAGTTTGAACCCGTATATATGTAGATGGAGAGTGTAAAACTACTCCCAGGTCTATGACAGCACTCTCTCACGCGCGCGCATATACACACACACACACACACACACAGTGTTCCACCATCCATGAACAGAGTGTTGTGAACTGGTACACACATTTATCACCGCGTCTTACTACCCGCTCTGATTATGTGCGTAGATACTAATTACACTATTGGGAAGTTTGAACCCACATATGTTTAGATGGAGAGTGAAAAACTACTCCCAGGTCTATGACAGCACTTTCACACACACACACACACACACACACACACACACACACACACACACACACACACACGGTGTTCCACCATTCATATACGGAGCGTTGTGAGCTGGTAGACACATTTATCACCGCATCTTACAACCCGCTCTGATTATGTGCGTAGATACTAATTACGCTGTTGGGAAGTTTGAAAAGCATATGCCTATATGGAGAGTGAAAAAACTACTTCCAGGTGTATGACAGCACTCTCACACACATACACACACACACACACACGGTGTTCCACCATCCATAAACAGAGCGGAGACTAAGCACATCCATACCCAACGATGGGTAGAAGGTGTATAATAGATAATGGTATATACAAAGACATGATACGGTTTGCGCATGCGCAGAAACACATTACAGTATTTAGGTCATTATAGTCGGCAAGCCCATTGAGATGGGCATAAATAGAACCCAAATCATTACATTCGGTCATTTCAATTTGTAATTGGATCACATAAAGATCATGATGAGTTTTGACGATCTGGAAAACTGACTAAATTCGGCTACGTTTAATTCGTTTTGTATATTTTAATGGTTTCTAATTTGATTATCATGTCAGGGTGTACAGCGGTATTCTCTTCTTCTTTGTTAGATGATGAGCCCATAACGCTTGGCGTGGCGGCGCAACCGGAAGATCCCAATAGCCTGGACCAGTTTCTGAACTTTACAGAAGACGGGATTTGCAGAGCGGATGGCGACTGGTCCATGGGTAGTTAGGGGCCTACGATAGACTTGCACGTGTTTTTTTATTTTCTGTAAATGGTAATTAATATGTATTTATTTAATTTCAGACTACTGGGATCCATACGGGCTGGATGAGGGTCTGCCTGGCAGAGTAGAGACGGGCGTGCTGACATCTACCCAGCCGGAGGCGCTCCCACCGATCTGTGCCAGTCACGACGTCACTGACGTCCTCAGGCCAGCCCCAGGCATCCTCTCGCCTGCGTCCCTCTACGACGACGGATATGCACCCACCTCTGTTTGGACAGATTTGGAGACCCTCGACAGGCTGATATGTAAGTACAGTCTACAAGTAGCCACTAGTCTGAAAATATACTAATTGTGTAGCTGTCTCTCTCTCGCGCAAACACCGTTATATCGTCACTAGATCGAAACCTTTTGTCAGCTGCTCATTTCAAGGAGATTATACTTGTTCGTTTAGTATATAAGAGAATGCGCTTGTTTACAGTTTAAAGCAGGGAAAACTATATTGCTGCTTTAAACGGTTATTAAAAAATCCTACATAATTGAACCACCACACACGTCTAAGTACCTGTACGATTTATACGCTTAAAAAACCATACTGAGCCAGTGGGGTGAGTTCTTGGTTCAATTCCCAGACATAAGCGAAAATACAGGTTTAGTCTTTAAAATAACTGCCTTGACTGGTATTTTGTACATGTTCATTTCTCATTCAAAGGCAGAAAATTATAATTGCCACTTTAGACATTTATTAAATTCACATTTCACAAAGAGTAAATATAAGTCTGTACACTTTCAATTATGACGTGTGTGTGTGTATTGTAAACAAATCCATTGAAATAGTACTCAATTTAAAAAATAAATATTATAGATTCCTTCATCAGCGTCGAGTGTATTTAGAAGAGGTTTTTTCTAATAGATTTTCCATTCTCCCTCCTTGCAAAATGCGGGTGCTCTTCATTTAATTTTGGCTTACAGTTTAAGTGACTAATTTGATTGTGTAAATGTTATTTATTATTTCAACAAAATATAGTTTCGCGCCCTAAAATTTTATTTAATAAAACAGTTGTTTCTAAAATAATTTACCCCTGCGGTGTTTTGGTGTAGCGGTTTGTTTCGTGTAGAGCCAGACGGTCTAGGAATTTTGTGGAGGTTTTTCTAATAGATTTTCCATTCTCCCTCCTTAAAAATGCGGGTGCACTTAATCTAATTTTGGCTTATTGTTTAAGTGAATAATTGGCTTTGTGTAAATGTTATTTATAATGTCAACAAAATATAGTTTCGCGCACTAAAATTTTATTTAATAAAACATTTGTTTCTAAAATAATTTACCCCAGCGGTGTGGTTGGCTACAGCGTTTGTTTCGTGTAGAGCCAGACGGTTGCGGACGGAAGAGTTCGAGGTTCGAATCTTGCCACAGTAAACTAGGGGCGTTTTTTTTTTACTCTTACTTCATACAAATGCTGCCTCACTTCGGTGAATGTTGGTTTTCAGCAAAAGCAATTATCTTTAGGAAAAAAATTAAACATATTATATTAATACCGAAAGTATTATACATTTTAAAGAAAAAAATACGCGCATGTTTGTAACAGTGCTTACTTTGACATGTGTTATAGTTGAATTGAAGACCGGAAATAGAGGGATGGTCCTCCCACTGGCTACTAGTCCCCCTCTCCACACTGCAGGAGCACCACCACGGAGCCTAGGAGACGGTGCTTGAGCCCCAGCTGCGGTGCGGGAGACGGGGATAGTGGTCTTCCCGCAACCTGGGAAGCAGTTTAATGCGGGACCGTCTTCGGCCCCTCAACCGGGATTTAGTGGCTCGGTAAATCAGGTAGGCGGGGTATTGTCAAATGGCGTCCCTCTTAGTATCGTAAAAGAGAGGATTAAACAATTGAGGCGTTTCTTTTATACTGGTAAAGAAATTACCATACATCTTAGTGCTCCAGCAAGCGATTGTGACGCAATAAGCTGGCTTGAAGAACAAATTACTAATTTGCTCCATCGGCTGCAGGACCATGGCGTTAGCGCCGATAATCATGTCGGTTTACTTTTGAATAGCACTGACTCTACGCTGAATCCTGTGTATGTCTCATTTAGGCGAGCAGATCAGTTAGACGATCGAGCTGTGCTTGATAACGTAAGTCGCGTGTTGCAAAGTAATACTTTGTTTTTGAGTACAGCACCACTGTACGTTAAACTCTGCCATTTTAAGGAGCCTCACGGGAGGGGTATTTATAAATGTGATAAACTCGCACCAACAAGCACATATAGCCGTAATAAATAAGGGATCATTACGATTCAAAATAGCGACACACATTGCCTTGCCCGTGCCTTGTAAGTCGCCAAAGCTATATGTGAAAATAAAAGAGAACCAGGATGTATGGACGTGAACACCGTTAAACAGATTAAACAGGGCCGTCCAATTAAAAAACTCAAAGCAGAGGAACTATGTCGTGATGCCCGTGTGAATCTTTTGAAAGGTGGTGGAATAACTGAGCTGAAACAATTTCAAACATACCTCTCCGAATAAAAAATCACGGTGTTCAGGGAACGTCGGGGGAGACAGGTCTTATATTAGGGGCCTCTCTTCCCAAATATTTTTTAAGGACTATCTTGATTTGTATTTTCTCGACGACAAGCAAAACCATTTTGATGTCATAACATCCTTGACAGCAGCATTTAAGTGTGGGTACTTTTGCCGTGAGTGCCGTGTGCCATTCAGTAATAAGAATGCGCACAAGTGCGAGTCCGCGTGCAAAAAGTGCTACGCTAAAGCGGTTTGTAAAGAATGTGGGCGCTGGTTCACAAACCAGACGTGCTTTGATAACCATAAACGTCCCGGTTTTTGCAGAGGTCTGTGAGGTCAAAAAGGTTTGTGAGGTATGCGGGCAATTTTTCAGTTTGGAAAGATCAAATTATTCACATAGGTTGATGTACCTCACTGTTCAGTCAGCCTTCTTTTTCCTTCGCACTTGCACCGGCCGCTTCACCCTCCCTCCCTACTGCCGGTCCGGCCCACAGTCCATGTTGTCTGAGCCGTCCGTGACGACTCCACCTCTGCTCACTGCACCAGCGCTTCCTATTGGCTCGCGTGATGGACACTGTCTTTAACGGTTTCTCGCGCCAATAGGAAGCCCCCGTTTTCCCCATTGGTCAAGGCCGGGCAGTGGTGGAGGGTATATAACACGGTGATCTCTGGAGCTAGTTTTTCAACACACCTTCCCACATCCCAAGAAAAGAAAATCCTCCCCAATTCCCGCGACCCAGCGCAATCACTCACCATCATACCTTAAACACACCTACCCACATCCCAAGAAAAGAAAATCCTCCCCAATTCCCTCGATCCAACGCAAACACTCATAACTCACCACATTTCTTAAACACACCTTCCCACATCCCAAGAAAAGAAAATCCTCCCAAATTCCCACGACCCAGCACAATCACTCACAACTCACCATCATACCTTAAGCACACCTCCCCACATCCCAAGAAAAGAAAATCCTCCCCAATTCCCGAGACCCAGCGCAATCATTCACAACTCACCATCATACCTTAAACACACCTTCCCACATCCCAAGAAAAGAAAATCCTCCCAAATTCCCACGACCCAACACAATCACAAATTGCACCTCAAAGGGTAATTTACTAATACACATGTAATTCTCTTACAGCCTCATTTCATCTGTTTCATTTCATAGGTATTAATTTCATTCACGAGGTTAAGAGTCACGACAGTGACTCGGTACTCAAACAACAAATCAGCCCTTTCATAGACAACCTGGCGTGGCATAACTGTCAAGTCAGATGTTCTTTGTCGGGCAACAGCCGAAAGGCGAGCTAGTTTTTCAGTGGGGACCCAACCTTGGAGAACCACCTTTATGAAAGAGCATAATAAACCATCTATTCGTTTGAAAAGAGCATTTCATCATCACTCCCTATCTTCCCACGACTATCCCCGACCTCCCACCGCGACTCCGTGTTGCCGGGATGGTTATCCTGCCTCCCACCGCGACTCTGTGTTGCCGGGACTTTTCCCCTGCCTCCCACCGCGACTCCGTGTTGCCGGGACAGATCCTTACCTCCCACCGCGACTTCGTGTTGCCGGGACTCTGACCTATCTGTTTTCTCCCCCATCTCCCTTCCCTACCCACATCCACTGGACCCACGAGATCGACGCCTGACAACCACCGTCACCCGGAAACTGGACTTCGACGAGACATAACCACTCCACGCGAAGCCGCAGTAAAAAGGGATAACAAGGTGTTATGAGACTTTTTGTAGAGTGTCGTGCAGACGTGTTGCAGGGCCTGTGTTCATATACATGCAAATAACTATCATTGCACAGAATGTGGGGGCTATAGGACTCGCATATTCAGGGGTGATACCACAATGGCCCAATTTTTTGAATTAATAGAGCGAATTAAAGCATCAAAATTTAAGGATATCGCCCTCCTAGGCCATAATGCAATATCCTATAATGGAAATTATATTTTAAGATATATGACGGAGGTAAAAAAAATGGACTCCACAACTCATAATGAACGGTGGGAAAATCATGTCCATGCGTTACGGCCCGCTCCACTTTATTGACTCGCTGAACTTTCTCCCGATGTCGTTGTCCAAATTGCCCAAAAAGTTTGTCTTGGACGAGTCTTTGACCAAGGGACATTTCCCCCATTTTTTCAATAAAAAAGAAAACGCAGGGTATAGGGGTCCCTTGCCGCCAAAGGAGGACTACGGCATCGGTGAGATGTCAGTTGAGGGAAAAGAGCACTTTGAGAATTGGTATGACGCGTTGGTCAAAGAAAATTATGTCTTTGATTTTAAACGCGAGTTGGACCTGTGTTTTGTTAAACATGTAGATATCCTACGGAAGGCCTGTTAAAAGTTTAGAGATATGCTCAAGGAGAAAGCAAAGGTGGATCCTTTCAGAGAGGCGTGTACGATAGCTGGAGCGGCAATGTTGATTTACCGCCTAAGTCATCTTAAGGAGGTATTATCCCTAACGGTAGCTAACGGTGTGCAGACCAACAAGCGCACGTCGCTGTACAATGGCTCTGCTGGGAGACCCATCAGTACGGTGTCTCTATTCTTCATGCGGGTAACGGCCGTGAGGAATATGTGTTAGGGTGACGTGTAAATGGCGTTGTTAAACGTGAAGATACCACCATCGTCTTTCAGTTCTGGGGCTGTTATTGGCACGGGTGCTCTCTTTGTTACCCTGACAGGACCACACCTATCAAAAATAGTCCCCACGAGAACATGGAGACGCGCTATGAAGCGACCATGGCTTGTTTGAAAAGGTTTAAGAATGCCGGCTACACGGTCGTAGAGTTGGGGGAGTGCATGTTTAATGCGATGAAACGCACAGACAAGGACTTGCAGCAATTTGTACTCCGGCGCGAGGAGTATACCAAGGAACCTCTCAGCCCCAGGGATGCATTCTTTGGCGGGTGTACAAATTGTATCAAGCTCTTCCACGAATCAGACCTTTCTTGTGGGGAGAAGATCAAGTACTTGGATGTATGTTCATTGTATCCATACGTTTGCAAGTACAAAAAAATAGCCCGTCGGCCACCCAAAATTCACTTGGAACCAAATTGTCCGTCTATAGATCAAGTATAAGGCTAGCCAAAGTTACAGTGACGCCTCCAAGGGATTTATTCATGCCCGTGTTGCCTACACGGATGTACGACAAGTGAATGTTCATCTGGTGCAGGAAATACGGGGAGGAGAAAAACCAAGGCGCGTGTCAGCACAACGACAAAAAAGATCGCTGGTTGACAGACGTCTGGGTGATTGACGAGATCCAAAAAGCCGTTGAGAAAGGCTACACCATTGAAGCAGTACACAAAGTGTGGGAGTACAATGTGTCTGTTTACGACCGTCAGACACGTTCTGGAGGATTGTTTCATGGGTACATTGATACTTTATTGAAAATTAAACAAGAAGTAAGTGGATGGCCAGAATGGTGTACCTCACAAGAGGAAAAGTTAACTTATTTTTAAAATTATGAGGAAAGGGAAGGGGTAAAACTCGATTTCGACTCTGTTTGTAAATACCCTGGTCTTCGCACTCTGGCTAAACTCTTTTTAATATCACAATAGGGAAAGTTTCGGCAAAGACCCGATTTACCACCTGTAGCTGTTGTTAGCTACTATCAGGGCATCCACAAGTACCCGACTGATCCGTACATCACCGTGGACAGCGTCATTGATGTAAATGATGAGGTTATGTTACTCAATTACAAGAATGCGCGTGACGCGTTGCGCCCTAACCCTAACACGACTGTGGCGTTGGCATGCTACACGACTGCTATGGCTAGGTTGCACTTATACAGCATCCTTGAACAATTGGGGGACAGCGTTTTGTATCATGATATTGATAGCGTTCTATTCACCGAACGTCCCAGCGATTGGATCACACCGACCGGAGACTTTTTGTGTGACCACACTGATGAACTTCTGGATTACGGTCCGGTAAGCTACATTAGTGCCTTTGTATCTGGTGGTCATAAGAATTAGGCGTACCGAGTTTGTATTGGTGGTGATCCTGCCAAAACAAAAACGGTGTGCAAGGTTCGCGGGATCACCATTAACTATGGAAACCGGAACGATGTTAATTTTGACGTTTTGAAAGCGATGGTCACCGAACAGGCTGCGGAAAGTTACATACAGATACCGCACAAAATTGTAAGAAAAGGTCTTGCGACTGTATGTACCATTTCGCATATTAAAGTCTACCGGCCAAAGTACACCAAACGTCGGATAACCGATGATTTTAATACGTTGCCATTTGGGTATCAGAGTCCTTGTAAACGTGCTCGCCACGACTAAAATTTATTATTTAGATGGGCCGAATAATCATATTTTTTCTTTCACTCTAGACAGTTCCACTGACATACCATTTTTCAAAGATTTGAGATTATATTTCATATTTTTTCTGCATGAAAACAATCATATTTTTTTATTTATTTTATGCACCTGGGTTACTTTTTTATATTTTTTTATTTGCCAGTACGATCCTCCGCCTACCTGATTTTTTTCTAGTCAATTAGTTGTTTGTATATATATTTTAATTCTAGACAAATATAATAAACTGTTTGTATTTATATATATAATTATTTTAAATCTAGTCAAATATAATACACGTTTTGTATATATATATATATATATATATAATCTATTCAAATATAATAAACTGTTTGTATATATATTTATTATAAATCTATTCAAATATATAATAAACTGTTTGTATATATATATATATTTTATTTTCAATTGAAAACCGTCTCTATGTATATATCATATTTAGTACCGAGGCCACTATTTCCCTATATTGTAAATATTCACAGTACACTTTTCACTGTGTGTAAATAAATATTGTAAATAATCATAGTATACTTTTCACTGTGTGTAAATAAATATTGTAAAAAACCGTTATGTTTATGCTAATAAATATATATTGTAAATATTCACTGTATACTTTACACTTTGTGTATACTTTTTCACAATTTAAATAAATATTGTAAAAACTGTTATGACTGTGTTTTAACGTCTACACTCACACCTCCTTCCTATCCTATAAATACAAGCTCATATAGCTTATAAGCTCAGTCTCAAACATTATGGGCAAGTTGAAACATCCATTTTCTGCCATCATAAGCGGCCCTTCCGTCTGTGGAAAGTCACATTTTGTAGCAGACTTTATCCGTCACTTGGACACAATGTGTGACGTTAAATTTGATAAAATCGCATGGTATTATGCTTTATGGCAACCGGGATACGAACAAGACGGGGCAGGTCCCCGCGTCATATTCTGTAAGGGTTTGCCGGAAATGGATGACAACTGTAATGACTCTCCACAGCTGATTATCCTGGACGACCTGATGCGTGAAGCCAACGAAGTGGTCTTCATTGTTTTCACCAAAGGATATCACCATCAAAATATAAGCGTCATGTACCTTACACAAAATATATTCCGTCAGGGCATGGGCCAAAGAGACATTTCCTTAAACGCACATTATATCGTGCTTTTTAAAAATCCCAGGGATAAAGCTCAGATTCAACACTTTGCACGACAAGTCTGTCCTGAAAATCCCCGTGTTTTACAAGAGGCTTACACTGATGCTACAAGTACGCCTCACGGCTATATATTGCTAGATTTCAAACAAGGTACATCGGTATGGTTCAGATATAGAACCCGCACAAATGTCGGCTGCTGCGTGTATCTACCGCGCAAAAGCTATAAAAACACCGACACTTCCCGCTTACATATCATTTCATAACTATGAGTCCCAAAGTGTTGAAGCAGGCCCTTCTGCTACGTGCGATGTATCGCATGAACCCGCAGCAACGAGTCGCCTTGATGAAAACGGCCGACAAGAAACTGGTTGACTCTGTTTGCGAGTGTGCCTACAACACTTTAAAAGGGCAGGTGCAGTTGAAAAATGCGCAGAAGACAAAGTTACGTGCTCACAAGCTGGTTTTGCGCAAGCTGGTCAAACGAGGAGAGTGCTGGAAGAAGAAGAGGTGATTACTCGTTCAGAAAGGAGGAGCGTTCTTGCACTTACTTTTAGACCCTTTAATCAGTGGTGTCCTCGGTTCCTTATTCAACAAGTAAATAATGGAACACACGAAAAAGATGATATTAGTGTCCCTGGAAACATTACTCCGTTACGAGCAACACCACCAACAAGTTGCATCGGGAACAAATCTAGTAGTCTCCGAGTTGGACAAGAAAATGGAAAAAATCCTCGCATCAAAACTTGACGACTAGTCTTAATGGGCTTTATACCAACAAGTGCTACAGCGCTATCTGCACTTTAGTCAACACCCTACGCCATCTAAAAATACCCACACCACCATCCCTGAAGTGTCTGTACTTCCCATCCCTGTTGTACTTAATACTGTACCAGCACAGGCACGTAAAGAACATGAACTTTTACTAGAACATATTAAGTCCCGAGGCGGCATCTCTTGGGACTCAAACGGAGAAGTTAGTATTCAAGATACACCTCTTCGTGGATCAAATATGGTGGATTTAGTTAACGATCTTGTCAGAGCAATAAGACACAGTGAACAGTCAGGGTGAAGAGAGTTTCTTACGGTGCTGCCAAAAATAAACGTTCCAAAAGAATGTATTGTAAATCTGAAACGTTTGGCCCCCATTAGAGATCCAACGTCCGTACCACAACCACTTGTACCGTCACAACGCCCTAAGAAGAAGAAGAAACTGAAGAGGGTGGACGAAAACAGGTGGCTCCCGTTCAGAGCTTAATGGAACGTCTAGCCGACATCTACTACGACCCTGCTCATCCTGCAGGTTTTGAAGGGGTGGCGTCACTCATAAAGGCGTCCAAGAAAGATCCCGAAAAAGTACGAGAATGGCTTCGTGCGCAGGACGCTTATACCCTACACAAACCGGTGCTAAAAAAATTTCCACGCAACAAGTACGTGGTGTCAAACATTGACGATATCTGGCAAGCCGATCTCAACGATATGAGAAGTCTCAGAAAATACAACGATGGTGCAGTGTACTTGCTCACCATCATCGACGTGTTTAGTAAGATGGCCTGGGCGAGGACACTTCCATCCCAGACGGGGAGCGTAGTGAGAGACGCCTTTCGGGACATTTTCAAGAAAAGCGGCCGTAAACCTCTAAGTATACAGACGGACAAGGGGACAGAGTTCACGGCACGGCTAGTCCGGAAATTTCTCAAGCAAGAAGGCGTGCATTACTACACCACTCATAATCCAGACGTGAAGGCAAGCATCGTGGAACGGTTCAATAGAACTCTGAAAGGACGCATGTGGCGCTACTTTACCAAAAATAACACGTATCGATATGTGGACGTTCATCAAGATCTAGCCGACGCTTACAACGGCTCAAAATATTCCAGTATCAAGATGGTGCTCGTCGACATTTCAGATACTAATATGCTCCAAGTCAGAGATAATCTGCACAAAAAGACGTCCAAACTCGAAGCCGAAAATAAAAGTCGTTGACACGGTGCGTATTAGCAAATCCAAAATGCTGTTTGAAAAGGGCTACGAAAGCAATTGGCGCGAAGAGATTTTCAAAGTCAGCAGTGTCGTGTTGCGACAACCTGTCGTCTACAGACTCACCAATCTTGATGGCGAATAGGTGGAAGGGACGTTTTACGAACCTGAATTGCAACGCGTACGTCTTCCAAAACTTTTAAAGTTGATGAAATACTACGTGTCAAGGGTAAAGGTGCCAGAAAGAAAGTGTACTTGCAATGGAAAGGTCACCCCGCCAAGTTTAATTCTTGGATTTCTGCCAGTTACGTCAGCGCCTTACCATGAAGGTTCAGTTTTACATCACTTTGCCGAGTGACAGCTCTATGGGATATTTCCCGAAAAATACCCTCACGAATTTCACCACGCAACTTCCTTACCGTCTTACACTCGAAGGCCGGTGGGAATTCGCTATGTCTGAATTTCAATATCCGTGTTCTTTCACCACCGTACCCAAGGGCCAAAATATTGTATGGTTCAACTGGTTGGACGTTAACGGCGTGGAACAAATATTCAAGGTTCATATTCTTCTGGGAAACTACAGCACTATCCATGAATTGATCAAAGCTCTAATAGACGTAGAGCGTTTTAAAGGGGATTCCGGAGTTGTATTCAAGTACACAAACACCAACAAAAAAGTTGAAGTTATCTCTTCTTCACCAAATATACAGCTGCTGACTCTATCAAGCCAACTAAGTCTACAGCTCGGTTTCGATCCTCAGAATAATCTGATCAAAGTCCCAAAGTCACCATATGCCACCAACATTCTACTAGGTCTGCCCTCACAAATGTACATCTACACGGATATCGTCAAGCCTCAGCCCGTGGGTGATATTGTGGCACCGCTGTTACGTATCGTCGGTATCAACAACGTAAACTATCTCTACGGCATACATAAGATAGTTAGCTACGACCCGTTGCACTACATGCCGGTGCTTAGAAAGGAAATTGAAAGCTTGGAAATCAATATAAGAACCGACACGGGTGAACCTGTACCATTCGAGTTTGGAAAAGTGTGCGTGAAACTTCATTTTCGACGCTGCTCAACATGAACTGTCCCTACCAAAGATACTACGTCAACCAGGCAGGAACAGGAATATCTTCGATCTACCATGATGTTCCCTATCAACGCGGGCACAGGATAGGAATTTTTTCAGCGGCCTTTTAAAAAGCGTCGTACCGTTGCTGAGAAGCGGCGCTAAAGCCATCGGAAAACAGGCGCTTCATACGGGTATCGACGTGCTCTCCGACGTTGCCAATCAGCGGCGTCCTTTCAAAGAGGCCCTACGGCAACGTGTCGGTGAGGCTGGAACAAACTTGAAACGCAAGGCTGAACAGAAGATCAACACGCTGATGACCGGCTCAGGCTATAAAGGGCTTCGTAAGAAGCAACGACTTCAGTCTTCTGTCGTCGCCCGACGTAAAAAGGTCAAAAAATAAGCTAAAGATATTTTCAACAGAAACGTCATTTCTACACGCCCGCGAGTGTGCCAGCAGTGAACTCGATCTCTTTTCCGTGTCAACCACTCAAACCAGTCTTGAAAGTGGGCAATGGCTCCAGTACAAACCTGTATCTTCCCTCACCGATGATTCACCCATAGAATTTACCGTTACTGGACAAATCGAGTTATATTTCAATATTTCCCAGATTATGCTCTATATCAGGGCTGCCATCATGAAACCCGACGGTGGCGCTTTCACAGATGTGGATAAGATCGCACCCGTCAACAACTGGTTTTATTCGCTATTCACACAGGTGGATGTGTTTTTAAACAAAAAACTAGTCTCACCGCCCAGCAACACGTATGCCTATAAAGCGTACATTGAGACGCTGCTCAATTACAACAGTGAAGCCAAAATAACGCATTTGACTTGTGGGCTTTGGTTCACAGACACCCCGGAATCTTTAAGAAGGCTAACGCAGGCAACAAGGGATTTGAGGTGTTCGCAGTCTCACCGCAAAAAGTAAGACGGTGGATCTTTTGGGGTATCTACATGGTGACGTGTTTAACCAAGAGAAATACCTTTTGAACGGCACCGGACTCAGAGTCAAGTTGGTCCGTTCCAGAGCGGGTTTAGTCTTATGGCGGTCCCTGAACTCCCTCACTTTAAGGTTCACATCGCTGAAGATGGCCTTCTAATGCAACGGGTCAAAGTAGCACCTTCTATACTGTTGGCACATGCCAAAGCATTAAACGTCAGCCCGGCAAAGTATCCCACCACTCGTGTGGAACAAAAAACACTCATTATTCCTACGGGCGTGCAAGGGAAATCACTGGACAACGTATACACCGGACAGTTACCCAAAAGATGCATCGTGGGATTTGTATCAAACGCCGCGTTCAGCGGAGACGCCACCAAGAACCCGTTTAACTTTCAAACCTATGGCATGAACCATTTCTCGCTGTACGTAGATGGAGAACAAGTACCACCAAAACTGCTACAGCCCGATTTTTTAAACGGACACTATGTCATGTCCTACCACATACTGTTTTCTGGAACGGGTATCTATTTCATGAACGAAGGTAGTGACATCACACGAGAAGCCTTCCCCAAGGGATATCATCTCATGGCTTTCGATCTCACACCTAATCTGTCAGCCCACATGACATTGCATTGGAATTTGAAGAAGCACGGCTCTCTGAGCATCGAAGTGAGCTTCACCCGAGCTCTCACCGAAACCGTCAACTTAATCATGTACGGGGAGTTTGCCAACATTATCATCATTGACAAGGACAGAAACGTCGTGACCGATTATGGAAGTTAATATAAATGGCTTCCCGCCCCTTACCCCCTTATTTAAGCCATGGACGTCATTGTGGATTTCCAGAGCTTCATGTACGAAAACAAAGAGTTTATCGTCAAGGAACTGAGTGTTTTATATTTATGTGGTACATTACTTCAACATTGGATGTTTAAACCCCCATACGCTATCGAGGAACTTTCTACCAATGCCAGAAAGAAAGCCGACTATATAGTCAACAATCTGCATGGTATCACCTGGGATAGCAGTGATGTGGATTACAGCCAGCTCGAATCCCTCATCATCCGTGCCACAACACGTGCAGAAACCATCTACGTCAAGGGGTCAGAAAAGAAAAAGTTTCTAGTCAAATACACGTCTACACCCATCGTAGATCTGTACGACAGAGGTTGTTTGTAACTGAAAACACTTAAATTGGGCCGCACCATGTGCATGGCACATAGTTCTGTATGGAATTTCTGTTCAGCCTCGGGACTTCGAGATTGGATGATTGAAGGTGGACACGCACACTTTAAGACGTGCGTTGAAAACAAACCCGTGGTTCCGTTCTGTACGGTCTGGTGTTTTCCCTGCTGATCAACTACCCGCAAGAATAGCTCTTCCTGCCGCTCTAGTCATCAACACCGATCCACACACCAAGCCTGGGACGCATTGGGTCACCATCTTTATCGACAAGAACGGCGTGGGAGAATACTTTGACAGTTATTGTTTTCCACCCCGTATAAAGTCTCATCTGGCATTTATACGCAAAAACACTTCCCGCACGTCCCATAGCACGCAACAACTTCAAAGCATCGCCTCAGACGTTTGCAGCCATTACTGTCTCATGTACCTTCTCTATCGCGCCCAGAACATTCCGCTGAAAACTTTCCAAAACCTATTCTCACCCACCAATCATACAGCCAACGACGTTAAGGTGGTGAGATACTACAATAGATTTTTCAAGACTGTAGGGGCTTGCCGCCCTTCAAGAGTCCGTGTCCAAGTGGCGTGCGCCTATAAAAGGGGCGACATGCCACCCATAACCACTAAACAGCATGGAAGGTCAAGACGTTTGCGCCCGCAAAGCAAAGCCGGTGAAGCCACTCGCCATCACCAGTATTTTCAACACATTGTTCCCGCTGGATGGAGTCGACGCCAAGCGAGTCAACGTCGGCATGAGTGTCAAGAACAACTTTACACCCTATGTCCAGCTAGAAAAATGCGGATGGAACTCTGCGGTGTTTAACCGTACAGAGTGGCAAGAACTGGGCAGCTACAAGTCTGTCATATCAAAGTTTTTCAACACGCAACCTCCTCAGAAGATTAGTCTGACTAATCATGAAATCTCTCTGAGACGCATGTGCGGTGACCGTATGGTCATCATCTGTGAGAAACAAGACGCCGGACTCAAATGGGTCGCCTATTTAGCACCTAGCTGGGCGCGTCTTTGTGAGGTGAGGGATCTCATCGACATCGCCGTCGACCGACGGGACATGTGGTCGACACCTGTCGCCCGCTATTGCAATGATTTGATCGACACGCTCGTCGTGGATGTATGCGACACGCTAACAGAATCGGCGGATGTCGTCGACCTAGAACAGCCTACGGTGGAAACGCACATCAAAAACCTGGATCTTATCAGTGCTACCTACTATACACGTCAAGTCGTCGATTTGAACTATTACATGCTGGATTGTGAACTATAAACAATTTTACTAACGCATCTAAAAGACACTGTTTAAAAACGTATGAAGGAATATATGAGACTTTCCTGTAAAAATGTATAATTGTGATGTTTAATAAATATATATATATTTGTAATATCCGTGTTTTATTTACTGTTTGTCCCTTACGAGTCCCAACTTGTCTTGTCATCCCGCCAACCTGGCGCCAGGGAAAACCCGCTGCCTGGGTCAATGACTTCAATATCTATCTTGTCTCAACTCGTCTTGTAGGGCCGACAGACTGGCGCCAGGGAAAACCCGGGTTTCTGAGGTCACGATCTATTCTTATCCTGACTTGTCGACCCAACAGACTGGCGCCAGGGTTGCGACACATACCTTTAAGGAGGGGGGAAGTGAAAGGCAGGGGAACCATTTATCACACTCTACTCCCGACAGCCATGGCGGGAGGTTCGTGCTGCTTGTTCCGGGACAGAGCCTTCTGACGGAGGAACCAATGTTCATTCTACCCCGACAGACATGGCGCGAGGTTCGTGCAGCGGCCTCATGCTCCCCCCAAATAAACTAAAACGCCCTAATCAATGAATAAAAACTCCAACACCTCAATCCTACCAATTAATTAATTAACAATAATTAATTAGCAATAATTATTTAACAATCATTAATAATTAATCATCAAGAACCAACATGTCCGGGTTTGGTAGGCGTGGGGGCTGTAGGGGAGGGGGAAGAAGGAAGTAGGAGGGGGGAGGGGAATAAGGTTGAGAGGGGTAGGAGGGGAGGGGGAAAACCAACAGCCAATCAGAGAGCGAGGAGGAGTGGTCACATGACTTGTTTCGGGCAATAGAAAGGCGGGGATGACAACTCAATCGGGATACTTACGAGTCCGCATTTAATAACGCTATTGAGGAGGTTGGATATAGAGTTTCGTGTGCCGGAATTTTCTTGGAGAAAGAGTAGAAAACATTTAGGGAAGCTTACGCTCAGTACTTCCGGTTAGGATTTGAACCCTGTACTTCCTGGAACCAACAAACAAGGCTAGTTGAAATTGTCGTTTAGACCACATTCCCAACTTAAACTTTTGAGCGAGTAATGAAAGTCGAAAAAACATTCTTTAATTATATTTCTTAAAACAGGAATAAAATAAATAATCGGCGAAGTGCTAGTAATTTAGCTATACAATATCTGCTGTATCGGGGGCACGCAGACTGAATGTGGGGATTGTTTTATCTGGTTTGCTAACTACACAAATGTGAGTACGTTTCCTGTCAATTCACCTTCCTTAACTCTATCCCGCCGGTTTGGTTGATAATGTGGGTAAGTTTCCTGCCAATTCACCTTTCTTATCTTTATCCCGCCGGTTTGGTTGATAATGTGGGTACGTTTCCTGCCAATTCACCTTTCTTATCTTTATCCCGCCGGTTTGGTTGATAATGTAGGTACGTTTCCTGTCAATTCACCTTCCTTATTTCTATCCCGCCGGTTTGGTTGATAATGTGAGTACGTTTCCTGTCAATTCACCTTCCTTATCTTTATCCCGCCGGTTTGGTTGATAATGTGGGTACGTTTCCTGTCAATTCACCTTCCTTATCTCTATATCGCCGGTTTGGTTGATAATGTGGGCTAAAGAACAAGCATGGGATGATTTTGGTAGGATAAACAATTGCTTTTATTTTCGCATCATCGCGTCCTACCACCCATTCGGGCTATAAATCTACTAACTACGCTAGTGGCTTTAGGGATTAGGAAGGCTATATTTATAGGAAGTGTACCTTCATTTGCTTGGCAGGGGAAGGAAAATCAATTAGTTTTATGTCAGTTGTTTGTAGTCTACTACATTGATCTTTGACTGCTATTTAGATATTTTGTACATTCGCCTCGGTCGCGTAGAGTGCTAACGCGCTAGGTTCATGTTGATCTAGACTGCCGACGGATTATTATTATTACTACCCGCTTTGGTGGCCGCATGGTCTAAGGCACTACTCTAACAATAGACTAGACTGCCGATGACAGAGAGATCATGGTTTGATACCGGGTGGGTGTACTAAGGGTAATTTTCCTAAAT
>JBCFYV010000024.1:4683144-4697168 GCA_039000515.1 Timema cristinae
CAGCTACCAAAATATCAACAACACTGGAGGCTGTCAAAATCGGGGATGGAAATAGAGAAGAGGTTTAAAATTTACACAGCTTTCAAGATATCAAAAAACACTGGAGAGTGTTTAATTTTGGGAAAGGATAATTTGAGGGAAAAGGATAACTCTCACACGCTACAAGATATCAACAAACACTGGAGAGCTTCATATGGGGGGGGTAATAGAAAGGGAAAAAAAGCTACAAGATTCAACAAACATGGAGAGTGTTATAAAAGGGATGGTTTAAAAGAGAAGAGGTTTAAATCCACCAGCTACAAGATATCAACAAACACTGGAGAGTGTCATTACAGGACATGGATAATAGAGAAGGGGATAGCTAAAAGATATCAAAAACAATGGAGGTTCTATATCGGGGAAGGATAAAAGAGAAGAGGATACCTCACACACACTACAAAAAATATCAACAAAAACGGGGGGCTGTCATATTTGGGGGGTTTTGGTAATAGAGAAAAGGAAAATCACACAGTACAAGTATCAAAAACAATGGGGGCTGTATTTCGGGCAGGTAATAAGAAGGGATAGCTAACCCAAAATATTAACAAACACGGAGAGACCTGTCTATTGGGCATGGATAATAGAGAAGAAGGATAGCTCACACACAGATAAAGATATCAACAAACACTGGAGAGCTGTCATATACGGGCATGGATAATAGAGAAGAGGATAATTCTCACACACAGCTACAGATATCAACAATCATGGAGAGCTGTCATATATCGGGCATGGAGAATAGAGAAGAGGATAACTCTCACACAGCTACAAGATATCAACAATCACTGGAGAGCTGTCATATACGGGCATGGATAATAGAAAAGAGGATAACTCACACAGCTACAAATATCAACAAACACTGGAGAGCTGTCATATTGGGCATGGATAATAGAGAAGAGGATAGTTTCACACACAGATACAAGATATCAACAAACACTGGAGAGCTGTCATATACCGGGAAATGGATATAGAGAAGAGGATAATTCTCACACACAGTACAGATATCAACAATCACTGGAGAGCTGTATATATCGGGCATGGATAATAGAGAAGAGGATATCTACAAGATATCAACAAAACACCGAGTGAGATTGAACACTTACACATCGAGCTTTGAACCACTTCTCAGTATTTCAGAAATACGGCTAGGACCGGGCGCATTGTCTGAAACACACTAGGAATATACGTTCTGTTAATACAACAATACCACTAAGAAAATTACTAGGAACACAATTAAAATAAAATAGCCTAGCTTAATTTTTTTAAACACTATACATAAACTTTGAAGTAAAAATCATGAATAGAAAAAATAAATAGATAATACAATATAACAAAAATACTTTAAAATATATATTTAAAACCTAAGACATATAAATGTAAATATATTATATATAATCTATTTAAAATTAAAACGACTTAAATTTCTCTGACAAATCTCATAACAGGCAGATCGGACCAGGGGCTCGCACTACTTAATGAACACTTTACTATTTACATAAATATATAGAGACAAGTTACAAAACCAAGCACATATTATCATTAATAAATTACTATAAAGTAGGCCTACTTACAAAAAATACGATACAAATACTCATTTACCTGTCACGACCTTAGGATCCATAAAAACACATATAGAGTATTATTCACATGAGAGTAAGAATCATTTGCTATAGCGGTACACTTTTGTTATGGCTTTAGACTTCCTAGTTCTTGAAACATAGAAAGATCCTACAGCCAAATTAGTCAAAGATGATCAAAAACCTTTAAATGTTAAAGAAGTAGTGAATGTCGCTGCAGCGGCAAGAACATATTCATACTATATATTTGTGTTATTATAATTAATTATTTAATTCACAGTTAGGGCCATGCATTATTACGTAACGAAATTTTAGGCTTTCTTTGACTCCCTCCCCATATCACGCTCCGTAAAGCTTCGGCCAACCCCAACCCCCTTTAGGTTATGTAGTTTCAACTATAAAAAACAGCTTTCCTCGTGTTTTTCGAATGGGCTGGGTTTAATTTAGTAGACAAGTTATTTTCACGTCGGATCTTATACGTTTAAAGTAAATATGATTTTGAATAAAGGATACAATTTCTAGTCAAACAGTTGTATTTGTATTGACAGAAAAACACGATTTTAAAATTGTTAAAAAGCTTAAGTTTATACATGAATAGATCATTTTTTAAACCTCTTCCAACTAAGTGACAATGTCACATGGTTGATCGCATCTTTGTTATTTGATATAAAAAAAAGTTTAGTAGGCCTACTCCTGCAAATAAATGAACTACTATTTAAAAACTGAATGACACACTTTTTAGCAGCCTACATTTTCATTGAATTCAGTTTGATGAATTAAAAAAATAATTTCTATTATTTGTTTTTATAAACTAAAACTTCGTCACGTTACGCTAGCTTAACTCCCCCTCCCCTCCACAGTGTTCAAGTGCATTAGGAAATACTTGTTTAGCCCTTAGCCCAGATAGCACAAATATGTAGACTATTTGTTTTGGTATGTCGTAAAAGCTGCTTTAAATGCAACAATTATTTTATATTATTATTATTAGCACCGCGTCTTACTACCCGTTCGGGTTATACACACGGTATGGTGTAATGGTAGGATGATTGTGAGATGAAATGGAGGACCTACAGTTTAACGTGGGATCCGAACCACGGTGGAGCCTGGCATTCCCCACATTCACAAGATGTCTTGTCAGAGGTGAAGGAAGGGTTTGGCAATCAGATAAATCTGTGCCGGGACCGAGGACTGAACCCTGGACCCAAGTACAGAAGTCCGACACCTTACCCCTAGACCGCCAGATCACTATTTTATATTAATTGTATACAACCTAGCATGGTTGTTTTCTAAGTGTTAAGACTTGACTTGCTAAAAATTTACAAATAATTGCAACTGTAAATACCTTAAACAGTAAAAATGTTTGGCAATGCAATGTTTAGTGAAAGAAATAGTTTAAAAGTACTTACATGAAATTCTAGGAAGTTAACAAACTTAAAACTGTTATGTTGTCTATCCCCCTCCACTGCTAGTAACATAATATTCATTGTTGAAGAATGGTTGAAGTTTAAAATTTTTGTTCAGATTCAGAGAGACTCACAGTAGGTGGCAGATGAAATTTGAACATCAAACTTTTCAGAGCTTGACGTTAACTTTGTTTGATTTAATTTGAATTTTACTTGAGTTTATGCTTGATGGTTGAATCATGAATATAAACACTTACTGAATAACTTACAAAGAGCTAATTTTATCTATTTGATCATTGTTTATGGTTGAATAGGCCGTGGATTACAGTTAATATTTTAAAATAAGAAATGGAGCAATCTGGTCTGAAATGACATGCATCTTTAATAACACATTTTGTCAGAAGGAAAAAAAAAAGCGATAATGTAGATACACGTGATCAGCCTGCTAATCTACATTCAACAAATGAAACATTGTTTCCAAATGAATCAAATCCAACTCTAGCCACAAAAACCACCAAATTGGAAGAAACCTTCAAGAATCCTGATAGTAGTGAATGTGATATAGGACGGTTTGTGTGTAAGGCTAGTTCAACTGATTTAATGAAAGAATAGCTTCTGACGTCACCATGGTTCCTCCAGCATGTTATAAATTCTGAGCGAGTCCTTAGTTTTCAGATTTCCTTGGTTAGTTTATTGGCAACATCTGAAGGTGCGTTGTTTAAAACGTGTGTTTTGTTTGCTGCCAAACAGGTGGAAAAGATGAGTACCAACATTGAAGGATTCACTAAACCGATCTTTTCCCAACTGGAAGAAAGCTCTCGATAGCTTTGTAGCACATGCTAACACAACCTACCACAAGAAGTGTAGTGAGTATGTAGATATATTTTTGAAGTTAGGAAGTGGAAAACAAAAGAGTGTAATTTGATCACTCAGCAGTGAACGTGAACATCAAACTATAGAACACAGAGCTAAAGTGCGTTTTGTGATTGAAACAGCGATTTTTTTTTGTGGAAGGCAAGAAATTGCTTTGTATGTACTAATCATACAGAAAGTGTATTAAGACAGGATTTAGGTGTAAATGATGGGAATTTTCGCGCCTAATTGAGATTACATGTGCATGCTGGTGACTCAGTTTTGTGAAATCATTTAGAAACTGGAGCAATGAACAATATATTATTCCAACAATTCAAAATCAAATTATTGACATTTATAGTTGTATGCAGAAAAGAAACAATTCCAAGTGTTTTAAAGTGCAAGCTGATGAAACCTCAGATATAGCTTGAACAGAACAATTATGGTTGTGTGTACACTATGTGGACTAGAGGAATACAAAGGGAATGAAGGTTCTCTTGAATTTGCACCTGCTCATTATCTAACAGGACAAGGACTTGCATCTTTGATCAAGATAAGCCTCCAGAGCCATGGTATTGCTTGCAAGTACTCGGTTGGCCAAGGACACGATGAGCAGCAGCCATTGGTGGTCACTTACATGGTGCGCAAGCCCAAATTTGTAAAGATTATCCGATGGTAGTGCACATTCAACTAAACCTTGGACTGGACGATTCATGTACCCTTCCAGCTATAAGAAATTTTAATGGAACAATTCAGTCTGTAGGAACTTTCTTTCGTTTATCTGCACAGCGCAAACATGTTTTAAAACAAGCTATAAGTGAAATCTTGCCTGATTCAAAATACAAAAATGTGAAACACGATGGGCACGGCCGTAGTCAGGGGGGTAGATTGGGGGTTCAACCCTTTCCCCCCGAAATTTTATGAACAAAATATATGTGGCTTTAGTTATGGTTCAAACAATATCAAAATTAGGGTACAAATACAAATTAGGGGATATGTTTCCATAAAAAAAAACACTTTAAAGAGCTTCTAAGGGTGTTTAATACTTAGAATTTGTCCTAGACTTTGGCAGTTAGAGTAAGTCCATAAAAACACTTCAGACAGCTTCTAGAGTTGTTTGATATATAGATTTTTCCTAGCCTTCGGCACAGGGTATGTTACCATAAAAACACTTCAGCTAACTTCTAGAATGTTTATCACTTAGAATTTTTTCTAGAGTCTCCAGAAATTGGGGTATGTGCCCACCAACCCCCCCCCCACCCCACCTACCCCGAAAGTATTGCTGGCAACGGCCTTGCTGATGGGTTTATAAAACACGGGACGGTTTGGCGATTTAAGGAACTTTATTCTGCTGTGGTTCATTCCCTGGAGGATTTGAAAGAGTTCTCAAATAAGGAGAGAGCTAATTAGTGCTGTGACCCCAAAGTCATTTTGTTGTTTCTTTGACAGTTTTATAAAATGTATTTTGTCATGTAGCCCCTTTTTTCTCCTTAAGAAAAAAGGTAGGCATACATCAATACAAAATATACAGGAACGAAAAAAAGAGTGAGTAGTCAGGACCAAGATGTCGGAGTAGGAGTACTCATTCACGACTCTATCTATAAAACCTTGTAGATACCAACTGAGTGAGGGAAATTCACTTAAATAACATCAAGTGTAAGGCACAAACTAAGTTGTCACAGGTACAAAGAACTATTATTTATTGATAATAAACAACAATATAAAATAGATATACACCAGCAAGCATAAGACATATCAAGGATTTTCAGTAGTTACTTATAATGGATCAACTCATAGGACAGTACACTATTCATACCTAGATCATTAAATTCCTGCTAGCTTATACAAAGAAAAAATATTGATTTATATATATATATATGACAAAATTAGAAATATCAGTCATACAAATACAGTAATATCCTCTGAGCCATAGCTTAATTTCCTGCCTGCAATATATTTATGTTCGACATAGTTCAACGCCCTAAAATACTTATATTGTTTATAGTTATTTACCATTATTAAAAACTCAATTTTCTTTACTTTAAGTATCAGTAAAACAGGCTTAAGTTACGCTCTACATTCAAACTTAATATAGGCTACAGATATATATGGATCAAATTAAAGGACATAGGCTATAATAGACACATTAGATAACCTTTTCAAATTTATTTTTAACATATATTATATATATATATATATCAGAGTCGTTTCCAATAAACCTATAACAAATTAAAATGACATATTGCCCTGCTCAAATAATCACTATATAATCTGAATAGAATTTCACTCAGTCGAAAGGTCTTGAGAATAATATTTTAGTAGTAGTTTCAATTACAAAGTTTAATTTTATGTTTAAATTAATTAATAATAAATAAAACTAGAATATAACTGAAAAATAATTTTGAATTGTAAACGCCATTCGATTTGACTAGTGAGGAATCCCTATTTGTAACAACCGGAGGACCACTTAATTAAAACGATTCAGACTTAATTATTATTTTATTATATCACGCGCACAAAAGAGACCCTTTGCGTTCGCTTTCTTTTAGATAAACAAAAACAAAAGACACAGGCTCATGCCAACAGAAAGCAACAACAGTAAAACAAAATGTGCGTAGCAAATGCAAAGACACACAATACACAACATAACACCCACCAAAATAACACATATTTTAACAACAAAGTTAGAAGGTCTTAGATAGAACTGTATAAATATAATAAACACTAGAAGCATTACTATACATTAGTCAATTGAGTCAATTGGTAGAGGACACAAGCTTTTGACAACACTGGATGACGTACGGACAGTACTACTCGAACACGATTGTCACGACCACGATGGATTTCCTCCACCACAGCCAATCTCCACTATAGAGGTGGAACATCATCGTCCTTCAGGAGCACAACCATCCCTGGTTGAAGATCGGGGAATACAGTGGTCCACTTGGAACGCTGTTGGAGTTGGCTTAAGTAGTCGGATGACCACAATTTACACAGCCGTTGGGTGCATTGTTGAACCAGTTGGCACGTAGACAGTCTGTTCATGGAAATGTGTATATAGCTTTACTCTGGTATTGCGGTGATAGGCCGACCCATAAAGAAATGACCAGGGGTCAGACTTTGAGGATCACTGGGATTGACTGATAATTGACAAATAGGACGATAATTGAGGCAAGCTTCTATGTGTGCCAAGACTGTACACAACTCTTCAAAGGTTAGAATTGTATTCCCTACAACACGTCTCATGAGGAATTTCATAGACTTGACACCCGCTTCCCAAAGGCCACCAAAGTGTGCCATTGTATACCCTCAACACTTGCAAAACTAGCCACTTGTTCCTTAAACTTATCATCCTGAAATTATTTATAGACAGCTCAAAGAGAATTATTAGCCCCTACAAAATTAGTACCATTATCACTGTAGATATTGTTACTCCTTCCGCGTCTGGCAGAAAATCTATGAAATGCCGCTAGCAAGGCCTCTATTGTCAGATCGCTTACCAGTTCAATATGGATAGACTTTGTTGCAAAACATGAATATCGCTGTGTATCATTTTACCTTGATCGTGCTACGCCGCCCACCTTGACGAATTAAGAATGGACCAGCATAATCCACACCACAGTTCAGAAATGGCCTTGCTGAACGTACACGAGATTCTGGTAACTGTCCCATCAGTTGTTGTGCTGCCCTTGCCTTTAACCTGAAGCATTTCATACACTTGTGGACTATGTGGCGTACAACACTCTCTCCATTCACTATCCAATGTCGTTGTCTGAGAGCTGTAAGTAACAACTGGGGACCAGCATGAAGTAGTCTTAGATGCTCATTTTGGATGATTAATCTTGTGAGGTTGGAGCTTGCTGTCAAGATGATAGGGTGTTTCTGGTCGTACTCAACCTCAGCATGTTGCAATCGACCTCCCACTCGTAAAGTATTGTCTTCGTCAAGGAAGGGATGAAGATTGCGAAGAGCGCTCTTTCCTCCAATTTCTTTAAGATCTTTGAGATCTTTAACCTCTTGTGAATATGACTATAGCTGTAGCTGTCTGATGAAATGAAACAAGTAGCTCGAAGCTCCTTCGCCATCATCGGACCTTAGTGTCTAATTTTCTGTTTTCTTGCATTGTTTGTAAGGCGGAAACAATAACGTATTACTCGCCGCAATCTGGTTAGTGATGAGACTCGTGAAAATTTCCTCAGGATTTTGTGTCACTGCTATATACACTGCTTGGTTCTTACGTTCGGGTTTCTCCTCCTTGGGTGTAATATACTTACAATGGGAACATTGATCACCTTCCTTTGCCAACCAATCTGGCCCACACCGCCATTTGTGGTGCTTGCAAAGGTCTTCTAAAGCTGCTTCTCTGGTATATTAAAAGTAATAAAATTATGTCAATCATTAATTAATGCACGAATGGATCTACTTCAATACATTTCTGTACGAAATTTTAATACATTTTTCTCTCCACGCAGGTAAGATTCATCCACCATCCTCCCCGCTGTTTAGGCTTGAAATTACGGTCATCGTCTGACAATATTTCAAGAATGAGGCCCCTCTCTCCCAAAAGAAAATTCTAGATATGGGCCTGCACCCAAATCAAAATTATGTATTTTTTGGGTCGCACCTGTTTACCATGAATAACTCATGAAAAATAATATAAATTGGATGCACTATAACTTTGATGATAAATTTGGGGCTTTGTATTAATCTATGACATGAACTAGCAAAAATATTTCGCCAGTGGCATAACACGTACATTTGTAAAAATCATTACTGAGAACTAGGTACGATTCGCAGTGCTTATGACTGGAACTATTTGTTATCGATTATTAGCAGGATGTTTTAATGTTCGTGGACTTGTAGCTTGGAAACGATGCTACAGTCATACACTTGTACTATGCAAAGCACTTCAAAAAGTTTAATGTAATCCTGAAGGTGCATGTGGGAAATGTGGCTTCTGTTCTCAACACTATCCGAAAGGATGTGGATAAAGAGTTTAGTCAACTCTTTACTTCAGCGTGCCTCTTGATGGAAAACATATGTTCAGAAATGAAGACATCATAAATAATATTGCAACAGTTACACAGAGAAAACACTCCAGCAGACACACCATTGGAATGATTCAAAAGGAACTTATTTCTTTCATTTATTGATCATGCATCGACACAGCTAAAAGAGAGATTTCAAAATCACAAGCTTGTAAAAGCATCTCTGCAAAAGTTCATTCCAAGCCAATGTGTTGAATCAAACCAGTAAGAACTAAACAAATGTGGGTGAGTTTTACAGTTCTCTGTTGCCTGAACCTGCTATGTTCACCACACATTCAGTATCTGGAAATTGAAGTGGGCCAAGAATGAGTCATCTTCAAGACCATCGTGTGCGCTTTATAGTTTAAAGAGTGTAATGAGGAGTTATTTCAAAACTTCAAAAAACTATTACAAATATTTCTAACTCTTCCCGATTCAATTGCAACGCCAGAGATAACCTTTTCAACTCTCCGATTACTAAAGACTTATCTGCGGAATTTGAATGGAGAAAGCAATTAACTGGACTAGCTTTACTTGCAATGTACCGCAGTATTCCTGTTTACCCTGATGCAATAGTGTCACGGTTTGGAAAGATGACCAGGCATGAACACTTTATGTTATAAAGTTTAGATATATAGTATTATCATACAGTTAATGAAATAATAATACATTTATACATAATTAATTTGTCATTATTTTAATTAATGATGGGGTAACCGATATCAGCATTATTAGTAGTTCAGTTGTTAGCGTCTCTACTTTCTGTGTTTAGTGTCTAGGGTTCGATTTCTAACAGGGGTATAGTATATAATAGTTGATGACTTTACGATCTTGGGTATGGGTGTTGTATATGTTATAGAATTGAGCTAGTAAGTAAGTTGTGTAATTGATATATAACCACTTTTCAATGTGTTAAAAAGTTAAAGTTAAATCCTTCACTTAAATAGAAGCGTTACAATTAGTATTGCTCACTTTCAGGTACCTACCATGCAGAAACCCCTACCCACACCCAACGAAATTAATTTTTGGGCACCGCATTGCACAGTGACATACTAAAATTTATCAACACATGCTTTAGAGAAAAGAGTTAACGCTACTTCCCCTCTTCTAAGTACCAAGTACGATAACATCATACCTTAAAGCCAATAATTTAGAGTCAATATCAATTATTCTCTTATTTATTCCATGACCTCACACCTCCAGTACAGAGCTTGTTGAGCCTCACTTGCTAGAGTATACTATCAGTGTAACCTCCTCTCTTCCTAGTTCCATGACCTCACACCTCCAGTACAGAGCTTGTTGAGCCTCACTTGCTAGAGTATACTGTCAGTGTAACCTCCTCTCTTCCTAGTTCCATGACCTCACACCTCCAGTACAGAGCTTGTTGAGCCTCACTTGCTAGAGTATACTGTCAGTGTAAACTCCCTCTCTCCTAGTTCCATGACCTCACACCTCCAGTACAGAGCTTGTTGAGCCTCACTTGCTAGAGTATACTGTCAGTGTAACCTCCTCTCTTCCTAGTTCCATGACCTCACACCTCCAGTACAGAGCTTGTTGAGCCTCACTTGCTAGAGTATACTATCAGTGTAACCTCCTCTCTTCCTAGTTCCATGACCTCACACCTCCAGTACAGAGCTTGTTGAGCCTCACTTGCTAGAGTATACTGTCAGTGTAACCTCCTCTCTTCCTAGTTCCATGACCTCACACCTCCAGTACAGAGCTTGTTGAGCCTCACTTGCTAGAGTATACTGTCAGTGTAACCTCCTCTCTTCCTAGTTCCATACCTCACACCTCCAGTACAGAGCTTGTTGAGCCTCACTTGCTAGAGTTATACTGTCAGTGTAACCTCCTCTCTTCCTAGTCCATGACCTCACACCTCCAGTACAGAGCTTGTTGAGCCTCACTTGCTAGAGTATACTGTCAGTGTACCTCCTCTCTTCCTAGTTCCATGACCTCACACCTCCACGTGAGCTTGTTTAGCCTCACTTGCTAGAGTAACTGTCAGTGTAACCTCCTCTCTTCCTAGTTCCATGACCTCACACTCCGTACAGGAGCTTGTTGAGCCTCACTTGCTAGAGTATACTGTCAGTGTAACCTCCTCTCTTCCTAGTTCCATGACCTCACACCTCCAACGTGGAGCTTGTTGAGCCTCACTTGCTAGAGTATACTGTCAGTGTAACCTCTCTTCTTCCTAGTTCCATGACCTCACACCTCCAGTACAGAGCTTGTTGAGCCTCACTTGCTAGAGTATACTGTCAGTGTAACCTCCTCTCTTCCTAGTTCCATGACCTCACACCTCCAGTACAGAGCTTGTTGAGCCTCACTTGCTAGAGTATACTGTCAGTGTAACCTCCTCTCTTCCTAGTTCCATGACCTCACACCTCCAGTACAGAGCTTGTTGAGCCTCACTTGCTAGAGTATACTGTCAGTGTAACCTCCTCTCTTCCTAGTTCCATGACCTCACACCTCCAGTACAGAGCTTGTTGAGCCTCACTTGCTAGAGTATACTGTCAGTGTAACCTCCTCTCTTCCTAGTTCCATGACCTCACACCTCCAGTACAGACTTGTTGAGCCTCACTTGCTAGAGTATACTGTCAGTGTAACCTCCTCTCTTCCTAGTTCCATGACCTCACACCTCCACGTGGAGCTTGTTGAGCCTCACTTGCTAGAGTATACTGTCAGTGTAACCTCCTCTCTTCCTATTCCATGACCTCACACCTCCATAAGAGCTTGTTGACCTCCTTTCTAGGATATTCGTGTAACCTCCTTTTCCAGTTCCATGACCTCACAATCCAGTACAGGCTGTTGAGCCTCACTTGCTAAGGGGTTTTTTCAGTGTAACCTCCCTTTCCCAGTTCCCCGATCCAAACCCGTACAGGTTGTTTTTAGCCCCACTTTCTAGAGTATATGTCAGTTAACCTCCCTTTCCTAGTTCCCTGACCTCCCAAACCCCCGTACAAGGTTGTTGAGCCTCACTTGCTGGATCGTCGTTAACCTCCCCTCTTCCTAGTTCCTGACCTCACACTCATGAGCTTGTTGAGCCACTTGCTAGAGTAACTGTCAGTTAACCTCCCCCTTCCCATTTTATGCCTCACACTCCAGTAAAAGCTTGTTGAGCCTCACTTGTAGGTATCTTCAGTGTAACCTCCTCTTCCTAGTTCCATGACCTACACCTCCTCAGAGTTTTTTGACCTCACTTGCTTATACTTCAGTGTAACCTCCCCTTTCCTAGTTCCCTACCTCCACCCCCAGTACAGGCTTGTTGACCCCACTTCTAAGTATACTGTCAGTGTAACCTCCTCTTTTTCTATTCCGGCCTCAAACCCCCAGTAAGGGGTTGTTGGCCCCACTTTCTGAGTTACTTCAGTTAACCTCCCCTCTTCTAGTTCCTGACCCCACACCTCCAGTAAAGAGCTTGTTGAGCCCCACTTGCTAGAGTATACTGTCAGTGTAACCTCCTCTCTTCCTAGTTCCATGACCTCACACCTCCAGTACAGAGCTTGTTGAGCCTCACTTGCTAGAGTATACTGTCAGTGATAACCTCCTCTCTTCCTAGTTCCATGACCCCCACACCTCCAGTGGGTTGTTGAGCCCCACTGTAGAGTTTATGTAGTGTAAAACCCCCTCTTTTCCCGTTTCCTGACCTCACAAAACCCGTCAGACTTGTTGACCTATTGCTGGGTATATGTCAGTGTAACCTCCTCTTCCTGTTCCATGCCCCACACCTCCTACAGAGTTTTTAGCTCACTTGCTAGAGTTATTCAGTGAACCCCCTCTCTTCCTATTCCATGACCTCACACCTCCAAAGGGGGCTTGTTTAGCCCCACTTGCAAGTATCTGTCAGTTAACCTCCTCTCTTCCCAGTTCCATGACCTCACACCTCCGTACAGAGCTTGTTGAGCCTATTCTAGGTATACTTCAGTTAACCTTCTCTCCTGTTTTCCCTGACCCACCCTCCATACAAAATTGTTGAGCCTACTTGCTAAGTATATGTCAGTGTAACCCCCCTCTTCCAGTTCCTGACCCCACACCTCCAGTGAGTTGTTGAGCCTTACTTTTAGAGTTACGTCAGTTAACCTCCCTCTTCTATTCCATGACCTCACACCTCAGTCAGAGCTTGTTGAGCCCACTTGCTAGGGTTTCTGTCAGTATAACCTCCCTTTCCCGTTCCAACCTCCACACCTCCATACAGAGCTTTGGCCTATTGCGAGTTACTGTCAGGTAACCTCCTCTTTCCTAGTTCCATGACCCCACACCTCCTAAAAGAGCTTGTTGAGCCTACTTGCTAGATTACTGTCAGTTAACCCCCTCTCTTCCTAGTTCCCTGACTCACACCCCGAAGAGTTGTTGACCTACTTTCTGAGTATACTTCAGTTAACCTCCCCTCTTCCTAGTTCCATGACCTCACCCTCCCGGGGGAGCTTGGGCCTCCGCTGGTTTTCTTTTGGGGAAATCCCCTTCCGTTCCTGATACAACCCACGGGGGGTTTTCCCAGTAGGGGGATAAATTATAAACTCCCCCTTTCCTAGTTCATACCCCAATCCTAACTTTAGCCCCATTCAAAACGCATTAATTTTTAGGTTTAAAAATTTTTTGGGCTTTTGGTTTTTCTCTGAAACTGCAGTTAACTCCTTTTTAAATTATATAACCCCAGTCAGAGTTGTTTTAGCTTTTAAGTATATTCAGTTAACCTCCTCTTCGTTTTATGATAATTTTCAGTAAGAATTTTGGCCTTTTTTTGTAGAGTATACAAAAATTAAAAAATTTTTTATTTAAACCCATTGATTGTTTAGCCTTTTTTTGTAAGTTTGTAGTTAATTTTTTACCCCACCTAACCTAATTTAAAATTTTTGAATTAATTTTCTAAGTATAAAATTCTGTCCCCCCTTTCTTTATGACCTCCATCCAAAACGGGGGCTTTTGGCCCATGTAATTACTGTATGTAACCCCTCTTTCAGCATGACCCCCAACCCATACAAACCCCTTTTTAAACCCACGGGGTGAGTATACTGTCATTAAAAAACCCCTTTTTCCCCAGTTTCCAAAAGATAAACTCCTACAGGCCTTGTTGAGGGCCCATTGCTAGGTATACGTCGTGTAACCTCCTTTTTCCCTTTTTGATAAACCCC